>JAECUM010096122.1:10133-32194 GCA_016617855.1 Megalonaias nervosa | reverse complement strand
CTCTCTCTCTCTCTCTCTCTCTCTCTCTCATTATACCCTATTCCGAGTTTCCTCTGACCCTTGCCACCCCATTTTTGATATTTGGATAATTATGTTGGGGTGTAGGGTCAGAGTCCATTGCCTATCGCAAAGTTGGAATTCACCGACACCATTTGGTGTCGGCATAGTGTAGCCGCTTACTAACCGGCCTAGCAAACTTTAACGACCTTTCATCTAGATATACCTGCATGAAATCGATAGGAATATGATTTATTTTCTCAGATATCGCGAGTATAGCATTCGTTATATCTTTAATCCGCTGACAGACTAACCGAAACTATAGCGTTGATGAAATTTGACCTGGAACTCGCCATTTGTATTCCGAGTCACATGACTACACAAATCTCGCGTCCCACGTGTCAATGACTTCAGAGTTCAAAATAGTCACGTGATATCAACAGTTAACCATTTCTAAATGGTGTCGGCGAATTCCAACTTTTCTATAGGGAATGGACTCTAACCATACACCCCAACATAAATGTCCAAATATCACAAATGGGGTGGCAAGGGTCAGAGGAAACTCGGACTAATTATACCCATCTCTTTCTAATAACATATTTTACAGATTCCCTCCGTCATGTTATAATCTAGAGAGATGAAATTCTTCATCATGCGGGAGTGTAGTTTTAGCCATCGGGCCGAAAGCTAAGTCATCCTATGGCTTGAACCAGAGTCCCTAGAGCGTGCATGTGTCCATCGGTCGGTTGTTCCTGAACAATTGCTTCTTTTGCATATTTATCCCGGGGGGGGGGGGGCTGATCTAGAGCCCAATCACCAGGGAAAAGTACATTAGAGAGAACATTCCGGGGATTGATATTGGGTGGGTGGGAGCTGTGGTTATATGACTCGGGAAATAAACTGCTCTATATTAACGGTATCAGTACATTTAATTACGTGACTCATGGGCGGAAAGAAATAATGGTGAATACTGCGTAGCAATAATACATTTGTTCTGTATGCGTCACTAGCTGTTATCAGATGTCTTATCGCACGTTTTTCGGTAGGAGGTAGGTTCACCTATTCTTATTTTCATATCGTCTTTCCAAGCAAACAAAAGCTGAATTTTCCCTAAGGAGGCAGTGCCCCCCACTGGTAAGTTGCTCTTACTCTGTGTATATATAGGGATGGCTGCCTAAGCTCGTGCCACTATTACTGAAAAGGACATGGTGTTTAGCGAACTAAACAGTTCTTGAAGAGTGTATTGCATTTTGCTACTGGAAACACATACAAGACGTCGAGTAACATCAGTTAACACAAAGAAATGACTGCCACAGCAGTGATGCCTTCTCAAGTTAATTTGGCTGCTGAGATAAAGAATATGTGGGCAGAGAATAAGCTGGCAAAGAGGAAGGCGGACATCGATAGGAAACAGCATAAATCCGCAGTCAAAATAAACACGGAGATAATGGAACTGAAAGACGAACTTTTAAAACTAAACTTGGAGAAAGTTGTGGCAACAAAAGAAAGAAGGCAGAGCCTATTGCTACTGACCACCTCTGCACAATTTTCAAGGGTGAGGTCCAGAGAAAGTGAAGATTCAGGGGTAACAAATAATGCCGACCTTTTGTATAACGCGGAAAGAAAAGAGTCATACACCTTCCGAGCTGATGACGAGAGACTTAGGAATCGGCACAGAAGGTTCTTGGCTCAACTGGACCGGGAGGCTGTGAGAATTGTAATGAGAGATCATAAAATATGATTGCCTGTCTCTGATCTCGATATTTGAAATCTTTCTGTGCGGCAAGGGTGTTATTCGAAAGACTGGGCTATCAGTCATCCTGAGACCTAACACTGGTACTATAAATGGATAACCAGTCTAAACTTTTCTTGCATTTTCCGTCATATTGACGTACCTTATTTGGAAATGGTGGTTCAGATCAATTGGAAGGTTCTGTGATGAACCCCTTCATTTGAAATCAGATCGACTGGAAGGCTCTTTGATGAAGCCCTTCATCTGAAATCAGATCAGCTGGAAGGCTCAGTGATGAAGCCCTTTTTAAAATCAGTCTCAGGCTGAACGGAAAACTCACCGATAAAGCCCACTAACTAAAATCCGTCTCAGATACCAAGTGAAATAGTCTGTTGTAGGTATATAATATTCCTTTCAAATTCTTCGCATCTAGCAAGATATCTCAATTCTGTTTGATAAGAATGTAATTTACAAGCAGAACTACATTAAAAAGACTAATGGACAAGAATGTGATTTAAGTGAGTGGAGATGCAAATAATGAATAAATAATAGTCACGTGTAAGAACTAGACAATCATCAGCTCCAAGTTAAAGTTCAAAGACTGTAATTTAATTTTACGCGTTGAAAATATCTTTATATGAACTCAGAACTGTATAACTAACCGACATGACTTGTGTTGTTTGATAATGTTTAATTATGCAATTCATCAAGATTTATTCAGAGGTAGTAATGAGTCATTTATTCCATATTGCAAAATACATATCGTATTAAGTGCACTTTGCCTGTACAAATTGTGTTTCTCTAACAATTTTGGTGCTTTCTTTTTTTCCTTACGAATACAATTCAATTATTGTTTTTTCTTTCATATTATAAAACAATATTATTTGGGATTAATATATGTATGGATACGTGATAATATGTAAATATGTACTTTTATACGATTAACACATTTGCATAATGTATAAATTTTAAACTTTGAAACTGTTTTTAAATTAATGTGCAATAAAGGATGGACATTTCTATGCCACCATTGTTCATTCTCAATGTATCAATGTATCATTGCAGTGCTTTTTAAATGGTCCATTTTGCAGAATCCTACACAACGATTCGATGCATCTCTCTCTCTCTCTCTCTCTCTCTCTCTCTCTCTCTCTCTGAAACCCAAATTCACGCAATATATGTCCGTCCGTCCGTCCGTCCGTCCGTCTGTTTACCAAGTTACGGAAATTCATTAATGGCTATATTTTCATGGAAATTCATTAATGGCCATATATGCAAGAACGTTATCAACTGGGAAGACTTGTTTACATCTCAAAATTTATTTCCTATTTTTAATCAGTCACTCCTTCACTCATTAGCATAATCAGGAGTTAATAGCTTATTAGAATGAACGGACATGTTTCGATCAATCATCTATTTAAACAGACATGTACAAACAAGTAACATTTGCGTGTTAAAGAACAAAGTTGCCAGGCTTGCTGATTATTCTATTTCACTGATTTAATTGTCAGGAATTTGATATGGACGTGTTTATTGGAAGGGGGCATGTTATCATGAACTTAACAAAACGCGTACTAATCTCAGACATTGTCTCGTATTCGAAAATAGCAATTTAAAATTATGTACTAAATACCTCTTGCTTCATAGCTAAAACTCTGTTACTTAGTTCATTGTACAAGAAAATGGAATCGCTAGGGGATTAATTTGCTATGTACAGTGACTAAGCTCTGTCTGTCTCTGTCTCTGTCTCTCTCTCTCTCTCTCTCTCTCTCTCTCTATATATATATATATATATATATATATATATATACACACACACACACACACACAAAGAGACGAAGGTTTGAGTGAATGAATAAGTTAATTATATATGGAAAATAATAAGGCAGATGTATATCCTAAATGGGAAAAGAAAGATGTAGTCCTGGAGTGATACCGCCGCATGCCGCATTGGCGCTTTCATGGCCATTGTAGTTAAAGTTTCATCACAAGAACAGTGTGCATGTAAGAAAGAAAAAGGCTTAACTGAAAGAACATTTTCCCACGAAGAGCTCGTTTTTTTTTCTTCTCAAAAGTCATTTTTTGAGAAAACAAAATCTTTTGGCATATCTTGCAATAATTCTTTTCGAATTTCAAATAGTCGAAAACATGTGTGACCACTCAATGAAAGCCATTTTCTTTAATATTTGAAATTCCAAGGCTGGTTTCTTGCCATCTAATGCAATTACTACCAATGAGCACATGGAATACCTACGCAATTTATAGCGAACAAATTGTATAGCAGAACACTATCGTTGAAGAAATAAATTAAAGTTATTAAAGTTACTTTTTCACCAAACATATAATGCGATTTCAAAGATGAAGTGCATGTACGGTTATGTAGCAAATTTACCATTTCAAATACCTCGATATGAATGGTTTACATGTACGAACATCTTGTTATGAAGAGCCCAGTAGTTTACACGTAGGAATAGGTTGCCAGAGGTGTCGGCATCGAAACCAATACAAGTTAATTTATTCTTTCTCTAGTTCTGACTGTAATAATCAACATTCAGTCACTTGATCCCAATCTCGTGCAAAATAGATCTATATAAATACGTTACTCGTCATGCTAACCAGCCAGTCTTTATAATGCCTTCAGTATGGACATATCGTCATGCTAACCAGCCGGTCTTGATCATGCCTTGAGCATGGGCATATCGTCATGCTAACCAGCCGGTCATGATAAGGCCTTCAGCATGGGCATATTGTCATGCTAACCAGCCGGTCATGATAAGACCTTCAGCATGGGCATATTGTCATGCTAACCAGCCGGTCATGATAAGACCTTCAGCATGGGCATATTGTCATGCTAACCAGCCGGTCATGATAAGACCTTCAGCATGGGCATATTGTCATGATAACCAGCCGGTCATGATAAGACCTTCAGCATGGGCATATTGTCATGATAACCAGCCGGTCATGATAAGACCTTCAGCATGGGCATATTGTCATGATAACCAGCCGGTCATGATAAGACCTTCAGCATGGGCATATTGTCATGATAACCAGCCGATCTTGATAATGCCTTGAGCATGGACATATCTTCATCAAAAGCAACCTTGTTCTTTGTTTCTCCAGTTATGAAGAATTTCGTTTTGAATGGATTCTTGCCTACATGGTCCACACTCTCTGATCTCAGTCGAATAATAAAGCCCTTTGGTTGTACATGACCTACACTCTCTTATATCAGTCGAATAACATGCTTGCGTATATGGCCTAAACTCATTGATCTCGATAAAATAATATATCGTTTTGGGTCATGATTGCAAGAATTAGTGTGGAATATAATTCATAAAACTGTGCTACTGTCGTATTCTTAGTATTGAGTTCATATTTCACAATCATATTATTGTCCTATTCTTTTATTGTCCTAATATTTCATAGCCATGCCCTGCTTTCATTGACTCTCTCTCTCTCTCTCTCTCTCTCTCTCTCTCTCTCTCTCTCTCTCTCTCTCTCTCTCTCTCTCTCTCTCATATAACTTTGCGCACTTGCTAAGTTCATTTTCTAATGTCTTATTTATGAAGTACACACCCCTCTGGTGACCTAGTTGTTAGAGCGTCCACCTTGGATGCAGGAGGTTGGGGGTTCGAACCCCGGCCAAATCATAAGCAAGACCTATAAAATTGGTACTAACAGCTGCCTCGCTAGGCGCTCAGAATTAAGAGGTTAGTATTACGACTGGTCGGCCTGGTGTCAGGATAATGTGACTGGGTGGGACATCATGCTACATGTCGGCGGTATGATGCCTCAGTGCTAGACATCCTTATAAACTGCCACACTGCAGACATCGTAGCGATATGACTGAAAAACTGGGAAATGCTACGTTGAAAACACAAATCACACACACACACACACACACACACACACACAATAGAATTGTTTTAATCCTGCATGTGAAGAAGAGACCGATTTGGCACTATAAGCCATTAAGGTTATATAGAATTTATGTATGTCTAACATTATAAAACAAAGATGTGAGTATGTGAATTGTAAGAATATCGGTTGAACCCACATTGGTAGAAGGCTTAAATGTACATACAACACGTGCATTTTAATGACTTGTAACAAGAATTACGTTCACAACATTATTAATATCATTGCCAATATTTATATCTATTTTATCTGCATCTTCGTCTTATTTATTCAGTCATTTGTTTGTTATATATTTTTAAAGAGATTGTGACACAGGTAGATCAGACTGTGATACAAATATATTAGACTGTGGCACAGATAGGTCAGACTGGCACGGATAGGTCAGACTGTGGCACAGATAGGTCGGACTGTGGCACAGAGAGGTCAGACTGTTGTACATATAGGTCATATTGTGGCACAAATAGGTCAGTTGCTGGAGAATTTATAGCTTCATTTATACTATCATCTCTTTTTCTTGTCTTTACTCAACGTTTTCACCTTTGTAAAAAAAAAATTCTTCTGATTGTTTAATTAATGGTGCCTCACATGATCGTATGCTAGCGAATTGTAGTAAAATCTCTGATGATAAAGACAGCAATGGACTTCTGGGTTTAACGGTTTGATTGATTGAACACTTCAATGAAGCAATTAACGAATATAGATAGAGTTTTTGAACTTTGCTTTGAAAATCACGCACACTTCATTCTAGTTAGGCAAATTATGCCTCCCTAATACCCCAGCAAATTATAAACCCGTTGTATTGACAACGAACTTCAGAAAGATTCCAATTGCCAATTGAGACACGTTATGAGCATTCAACGAATTCTGTTTACACGTGTGACTTCTTCAACGCGTCCTAACAATGACTCCGTTTGTATTGTATGTATTGTAATGTATAATGCATGCATTTAATTTGTCCTTATTAAACTTTGACAAGGTCTCAAATGTAGATGATTGTTTATAATATAATTGAACAATACAAAAAGTATACACCGGGGAGGGAAACACTTCGGTAAAATATTCCCTTTCACAGGCTTTCTTTACATAGTATGTTTTGGACAGAATGCATGACATTTTGCATGATCCAGTTTTGTCTAACGGTTTCTGAACAACGTAATAAGTGCTTGAACTCTTGGGGGATCCGATGCTGTTTGTTGAAGTCAGATGTTTAAACATTTGGCCCATGTCATAATCAACGTTTAAACAAACTTGAAGTTTCCTAATTTTCAGATTATTATGCAACGAAGAAAACTAAATACCTACATTGCTTTTAGTTGGATTAGAGTGTCAGAATGCCATTTTCAAACTGCATTAGGTATATTTGACATTCAAGTACACTGTGCTCAACTATAATATAGGGACCTTAGTGATATTGGGACGTTAACGTTATCGGGACCTTAGTAAAATCGGGACCTTAGAGATATCGATACCTTAGTCATGTAGGGACCTTAGTGACATTGGGACCTTAGTAATATCGGGACCTAAGTGATATCGGGACCTTAGTGATATCGAGACCTTTGTAGAATCTGGACCTTAGTAATATCGGGACCTTGGTGATATCGGGACCTTAGTGATATCGAGACCTTAGTAATATCGGGACCTTAGTAGAATCTGGAGCTTAGTAATATCGGGTTCTTGATGATATCAAGACCTTAGTAATATCGTGACCTTAGTGATATTGGGACTTTATTAATATCGGGACCGTAAAACATTATGGGTACGATCAATTTGTTTTAAGCCTCTGGACCCCACCCCCACCCCCACCCCCGTTCTATTGCAAGTAACTTCAGGTTCCAAGACAAGTATCTGAAGATTCATGGAGATAAGCCAAGAGTGTACTACTACGTGTACTGTATTTGTAGACTTACTGTACAACTACGTCGACTTTGTTTGCAGGCTTACTGTACTCATATGTATGTTTTGTGTATATGTTTACTGTATTAATTCCCGCCCATTGTAACCCAAGCCTGTGCTACTGCATGTACTTTGTGTGCCGACTTTCTGTACTACCACGTGTACTTGTAGGTTTGCTGTATTACGTATACTTTGTGTGTAGGTTTACTGTATTACTACATGTACTTTGTAAGTTTACTGTACTACTACATGTACTTTGTGTGTAAGTTTAGTGTAGTTCTACGTGTACTTTATGTGTAGGTTTACTGTAGTTCTACGTGTACATTGTATCTTACAGTAACAATTGCTGACACTCACGGATTTGCACTCGATGGATTGTACCTGAAAATACCCAAGTTGTTTTCACCTGAACGTATTAGAGCTTAATAAAGGACGATACTGTAATATTTTGCAACAATAACATGTAGTTGCCTTGTCTGAAGTAAGCAATATTAATTTTCGAATATACGTCGTGTTTATGCTTTGAGCGCATCAAAATTGGAATTTGTGCAATATCTGTACTAGATAAATCACGTAACACAAGGTTATTCAGGAGAAAGCTCTTAGTATCTAGGATAAATGGCTAAATAAGAGGTCAGACATTTCAATTACATGCTTTGTATGAACGATTTCATTGACAATAAACTCATACATCGTAGTTTTCGAAAGAGTTCACCTGATACTCTGTACGTGAGCGAATTCAGTCCACCCTGACAAGCATTTATTTGATTTAGTATTTGGTACTTATATGACCTGTGACCCCTGGGGGGGGGGGAAGAGGGCTGTTTTCTCACAGTTAAGTCTTACCTGGATTGATCTACTTCATTCACCTGATAATCTACGATTGTTTCCAAACTGGTCACGGGTACAATTAATGAAACGTAAATCACAGAAATGGTGAAAGTTCTTCTTGTTAGTGGTGAACAACTTACTGATTCGATAAAAGAAAGCAATCTTTGTTCTATTAATAAATATTTAACCCTTTTATTTTTCCTGGCAGTTCGGCAACTGCGTGTCAGACTAAACTGGTACATGCAATTAGAGACACATTCAATTTTATAAAATTCAGCAACAACAGCAATAATTACAACAACGATGACGACGACAATAACAACACTAACAGCCATGACACTAATAATATCTGTCTATCAAATACTAAGATTATTATTATTATTATTATTATTATTATTATTATTATTATTATTGCTCTGCTGCTGCTGCTACTGCTGTTATTATTATTATTATTATTATTATTATTATTATTATTATTATCATTAACATATAGTAAAGACGCATCATCCCTTTCCCCCGCCTCTCCCAGTGATTCAGTTCTACATCCCAACACCACCTTATTTCGCTCTTTTACTGTCGGAAGAGTGGGTGCACTTAAAAATTGAAAAGCCATTACGGACATTTTCAGACAAATCCCCCCATATAGTGCGGGGCTATTAAACTCAGCCTTAAACAGTATTGGAGCAGTCGTGCGCGCGACATTATAAATGTACGTACTCGTCAACGGGCAGCATCACGTACAACCCAGTCTTGGGCTGAGCTGTCCGTAAGGCCAATTGAGTTCTCTGTCCGCTAAGCTTTTTCTCAAACCGCTAGAAAAATTTTAACTAAACTTAACACAGAACATGTTAGTGTAAAGGCCTTTTAGGTTTATACAAATGATGCCAATCTGCCATCAATTAGGACCACCTGCCACTCCCATCCCTTTCCCATGCCAATAAAATCACCACAAAAACAAAGCAAAACAAACAACAGCAAAAAAAAGTCCGTCCTGGACAGTTCCTATTTTCAACTTCCTTTCAAAAACCACCAAACCACCAAAACCAATATCAATCAAACTTGACAAAGTGCATTCTATCACACATACAAAAAAAAACGTTTAAATTTGTTCAAATGATGCCAATCGTTGCGACCATGAAAACAATTTTTTTAAAACAAAACTTCTTAATAGAATCTGACCGAGCTCGAATGAAAGCATCCAATCATGAAGACCTTGTTAACCTCTCAAAAACCGCTATACAGTAATTGATCAAACTCTACAGACAGAAGCCTAACATAAAACCTTTCAAATTTGTTCAAATAATGTCGATTTTCCATCATTCCTAAAAAAGGGAAAATATTTCAAACATCTTTGTCTCAGAAACCACTAAACAGAATCTGAAACAATTTTGCAGAATGTATTATGGCAAGAATAGTTTTTAAATACAAGCGATGTCATTTTCCATTAAATATTGCAACTATTACTAAAATTAGAACAACTATAATATCTTCTTCTAAATAACGGTTTAAGAGAATTTTATCAAATTTGACAGGCGGTGTCCTAGTTTGAGCACCTTTCATTTTTATATAAAAGATACCGTTCCACTTTCATACATGCCTGTCATGTTATAGGGTCTTCGCAATATTGGACAAATGATACTGATATTCGATCAGAAATGGGTGAAGATACATGAAATAGTACAATCTTGAAACAATAATTTTCACAACATATACAATTAACAGCATTTAATCAACTTCAAAAGAAAGCATTCAAATTGACCAAGATTTCCTAGCCAAATGGTCGTGTATTTGACAATTAGGCAGGTGTAAGCCAGGTGAGCAATCTCAGACCCACTTAGACCTCTTGATGTCTTCGAAAAGCATGAGGAAGTTGTTTAGTTAAGAAAATTATTATCAAATACCGACCCGATACGAAAACAAGGTATAGTTAGGAAAACAGCACAATACATGTTAGTACTCAAAACAAAAAAAACAAAAAAACAAAAAAAAAAAAAAATTATTTGAATTATGTACATGCACAACAAATGCATGTCACCAAAATAAGTCGTTGAGAATATTTAGTAAATTACTCGCATCCACGACAAACAAACCTTATAATTACAGGGAATGAACAACTATTCAATTTGTTTCAAACAACACAGGTTTGAGAAGTAATTAATTTAGATGTAGTGTTGGACACGATAATAGAAACCCATTTCTTTCACAGTTTGAAAGGAATGCAAGGGTTGAAATTGTTTCAGATATATTTGAAATAACTTCAGTGTGCAAACTATGATTTTCTAGACAAACAAACAAAAAAATAAGTAAACGTAATACAATTAGGATTACAAATTAACAATAAACTCTTGTTAATTAAGCATTGCAGATTTACTGGCATTATTCTTATTGTGGTATCTAAGCTGATTATGTTATTACAAACTGTATATTTGTTCAATATATATTTGATTGAAATAGGTCTCATCTTAACATTTTCCATTGTATCTTACATTTTCTTGAATGGAACTTTTTCTTTCCGGAAGAGATCACCCCAATACTGCAAGGTTCTTGCCCACTGAACACTGCTGGCAAAATACCTTTCGTTTCCATATACAACATTCTTGGACCCATTACAAATGAGGCTTATATCTGTTAGAGTTTATTATATTTGGATTTGTGAAAAATAAGGACGAATTAGGATCACGGGAAGAATGAATGTATGTTCCATCCACCATGAGTAGCTGCGGGTATCAGATCAAATGGTCGTACCAGTTAACTAACTTACCACTTGACCAACTTTTCACTGTCGCGAGACAGATGACAACACTACTGTTAATTATGAAGCGTTGCAAAAAAGGAAACCAGATTCTGGCCACATTTTAATGAGGACGTTAATTTTCTTGCCGTTTTTGGATTCTGCCTTTGGATTCTGACCATATTTAATGCTGCACAAATTATTTGCCGTGGGATTACTGAAGATTTATTCTACAATTTGGCCTCAGCTGTAGTGAATTATTTTTTGTCAGATCTAAAGAGCGCCGAATGATTTGCCAAAGATCATTTTCTGATACTGTATAAAATTGCTACTTGTTTATTAACTGTTCTGTGTCGTCATCCTGGATCATAATATAGAGAAATGGAAGTAGAGGTTGCTCCAGTTCTGCCCAAGCCGTATCAGTACACCACGGCAACAGACTGGGCATGCAAAAAGAACACGTTGGAGTCAGATAAACTGAAAACTAAAACGTCGTTATTGGAGAGACAGCAGAACCAGAGATTTGTAAAATTGCAAGCGGATATCTTGGAATTCAAGGATGACTTTAAAATGGCAAGAATGCAAAAGAAATTTGCTTCACAAAGGAGCTTTAAAAACAAGAGGGAAACAACTTTAAAACACTGGTCCTCTTTGAAAGATGAAACTTATTCGAAGCATGCAAGAACACGACAGAGCACTTTCACAATTAGCACAGCCAGTGGAGATTCTGACAGCATGAACAGATATAGGAAAGTGTTCGACCGGAAGTTAAGTCCCGAGAGAGGCAGCAGTTCCGGTGAAAATTCTAGTGATGCAGATAGCGTGGAGTCAAAACAAGTTTCAGTCCAAGACTGCTGTGAAAGAGTTATCACCAATTCTAGAGTTGAAAGCAGGCGCCTCGACAATTTAGAGAAAAGATATTCACTTCATCTTGATTTATATACTTCACAAAGAATCGGAAAAACATTTAAATAAAATGTGCATTTACCCTTTTTTTACTCTCTTGATTTTCTCTTTAGTTACGGAAACTGAAACAGTTCGAAAACCAAGGGTTGATAAACTTTGTTTTAAAAAAAAAACGTACATTATTTTTATCGGTCTAGTCTATTCTGTATGTCATGACTTCAAGAAAAAATCTGCCATCCGAACTTCATTTTATTTTATTCATCCTAATTTAATTATAAGCTAGGGTACAAAGCTTTATACGTTTGATATTAATTTGTTTAGGTTATTTATAAATCTATACAGGTTTTGCTACTCAGAAAATCAATATATAGGACAAAATTTAATTATCACAGGACCGCGACATGTTGGCACAATCCAAGTAATCTGAGAAAAACCGAATTATCTCCTTTCTCTCGCGGTGAAGTCAGCTTGATACAAGTCGCTGGTAACTGTTTAAAATACACACGATTTCATGCGAGTCGAGTCTTCTTTCCTCTGATAGCTTCTTTATTTTTTATCAGCTATATTGTGTACATATGTAAACGAAAATAAAGATACTTAAATGTACGTAGATATTTATTACAGCAAATAGTAATGCAAAAAGGGAGTCAATATTTTGTACATCGATTCCTTTCACAATTACGATCTGTTTTGACGTCTACTGCGGTAGCGCTGTGACGTAATCGAGGTTGATCAGGACAACCTAAATTCATACAAAATTAAAAGAGAATAACACCTTTCCCAAACAGGATCTCATAAATGTCGGTGACATTTTTAATAAAAAAAAAGGTTCGTTGACACATGAAACAATTAGAAGACTTTAATGGCTATTTCTTTGTTAACTTTAATGTACCTACGTGAGATTTGTTATAACATATCCCTTTCCGCTTTCTTTGCAAGCTAAGTTAAGGGGTTGGGTAATGGAGAGAAACGTTCAAACAGTGGTTAACAAAATGCGCAATTGAACAAGAACAAGACAATAATCTGAAGCTAATAGTTGACCTGACTGTTAGCATTGTACTCAGTTTAAATATATATTTCACCATTCCGCCTGCACAGATGCATCAGACAATTTTGTTACATTGAATAGAGGCATCCACTCAAACGAGCATTTGTGGACATTTGAATTTTTAATGTTAGCAGTTAAAACTAGAGATGATACGCGCATAAAAGACTTTGTTGTGTTAGTTAGATTTGTCTAGTGACCATATGGACTTTGGCAAAGTAGAACAGAAGACAGTTTCCAACATAGTGTAAGTAAGATTTGTCATGCGATCGTACTCACTTTGGCAGAGTATGCGAAACTCACAGATGTGCCTACACTTATTTAGTTTCCTTGACAGTGTTGAGTATATGATTAGGTTTATTATTCAAACATATATTAACGAATGGGGTCGGGTTACAAGTTCTCCCAACTTAAAATAGCTGTTTTCCTACATTGACGTGGATAGCGGCATTAAATTAATATGACTTCATACAATTATATATAAACATTTATGATTCAGGGAAAATATATGAGAGAGAGAGAGAGAGAGAGAGAGAGAGAGAGAGAGAGAGAGAGAGAGAGAGATGAGTAAATTAATGGTCGTGGCCGAGTCTGAGTACTCTTCAATCATGTCAAGCGTTTCGGGTCTTTAATATATGTTTGGAACACGTCAAATAAGCGAATATTAACATTCCGCAGATCATCTATCATAAATTATTTGTAGTCGCTCGAAGAGAAAGATGATTAGATTTTGAACCAGTTTCCTACGCAATATGATACGTGATGTGTGCTTTAACCTTTGTCTCGTGTGGTGCCACCCTTAAAAGTAATTGAAATTGTAATGATCTACTTAGTGGTTATGCTAAGTTTTAGGATCATATATCGGTGTCATATCAATTTTAAGTGTTAAAGAAGAATTTAATCTTAATTTGGATTGATTTCATGAATAGAAGAAACAGTAGCAACTATGTTTCATGCAGTTTCACTCGCGTTTTGTAATGGAAATTCCGAATGTTATTTTTGTTTAAGTACGTTACGACCTGCAATGTTTAATCATTTTTCAACATATCGACAAAACATGTCACTTAACGTGTTTCACACAATGTGATAGACTTCAGTCTTTTAATGATCACATACATTAGGCGAAATTTAAATTTATGAATAAAACGGATCGTTCTTTACTGATGATGATGATGATGATGATGATGATGATGATATATATATATATATATATATATATATATATAATATATATATATATATATATACATATATATATATATATATATATATATATATATATATATATATATATATATGCTTTTCCTGATCATGTTGTTTATCTCTCTGTATTTTCTAGCTCCTTCATGATCTCTTTTTTCCCTTTTTCAGTTCTCTTCTTTTGTCGCATAGTTCAAGGATATCTGTTGTGACCCAAGGTTTCTTTGTTCGACTATATTTGCCAATGATCTCGCTAGCTGTGCTAGTCACAGCTGTGTTGAATGTAGTTGTTAAGGACTCTAGGTCAGTGTCTTGGCTGTGTAGGGTTATCAAAGGTGCACATTACCACCTATCATTGCTTGGAAGGCTTCTGCGACTTTTGGATCTTTCAATTTTTCAAGGTAAAATCGGATTCTTGGTTGGTTAGGCTTTCTGATCACTTTCAGATGGAGGCGAAACGTTGTCATTAATAAATTATGGTCACTTCCAATATCTGCTCCTGGAAAACTTCGTGTTCTGGCGATATTCAGTCCTGTGCAGAATCGTTTTTTCACCAAGATGTGGTCAATCTGGTTGTGATGTTGTCCATCTGGACCGTGATAGGTCCATCTTCTGCATGCTTTGTGAGGGCCAAATGTGTTGGCTAGCACAAGATTGTTGTAGGCAGCAAACTCCAAGACCCTGAGTCCTCTTTCATTTGTTTCTGCATTGCAGAAGGGTCCACAGTTGCTTTGCCAGTTTGTCTGTGAATCAGCTCCCACCTTTGCATTCCCGTCTCCTTGTACAAACAGAAAGTCCTTGTTTGGTGAGTTGTCAATGACATCTTGTAGTTGGTTATAAAATTTTTCCAGTTCGTTGTCATCATAGTTAGATGTGGGTGCATAGGCCTGTATGATTGTGATGTTGAAGGGAGTCACACTCAGGTGGATGGTAATGAGCCTGATTGAGACTGGGCAGCAACCCATAATGCTGTTCACAATGCCCTTGTGGACAAGAAATCCAACGCCATGACTGTTTTTGCCCCCTCTTCCGCTGAAGTAGAGCTTATGTGCTTCATCTGTTGTTATTTCGCCAAAGTTTTTTTCAGCGTACTTCGCAGAGACCAATAATGTTCCAGTTGTACCTCTCCAACTCATGTGTACGTTCTTTCAACTTTCCCACACCCCTCAGTGTTCTAACGTTCCATGTACTGATGATGATGTTGTCTCTCCCACGGATCTTGGTAGAGGGGGCACCAGTAGCATACTTGTCACCTCCGTGCTGGTGTGCAGCGGAAGGCGCGGTCATTGTTGACCCGGGCTGCGACCGATCCGGTATAGAAGAATTGTTAGTTGTCTTCATGTAGTGTGCCAAGGGCAAGATACAGCCTGGCGGAGCCCATCCCTCTCCAGACTGGATGACCACAGCCGAAATCCACTGATATAATGCTGCACGCCATGGCCCTGAGCACATGGTCGTTGAGCTCATCTTGGAGCCATTCCACCCTGGCCGTTGACTTCGTCGAGGAAGACTTCCGCCCAGTGATGCTGTGCTACCATCACACTATTATACCCATAGTTGGGAGACTAGTGGGGGCGGGAGCGTCTTATTCCATCCCATACGGATCCAATGGACCTGTACCAATGCTGCAAAATCGAAGATAGTCTGAGTAGAAATGACAGCAAAATGGCATACCAACTGGTGAAAGAGCTCACAACACATAAACAAGGGAAAACTACCACCGTCCAAGACAAATCAGGAAAATGCCTCACAGAAGATCAAGAGATCCTCAAGCGATGGACAGAATACTGCTCAGAATTGTACAATCATAACACCCAAGGAGATCCAGCAATACTAAATTGCACTCAGGTAGAAGAAATTGATGACAACCCCATTCTTCGTGAAGAAGTAGAAATTGCAGTTAGGTCACCAAAGAAATGAAAATCAGCCGGCATTGACAACATACCAGCAGAGCTCATCCAAGCAGGAGGAGAAGAGATAGTCACAGTCCTAACGACAATCTGCAACAAGATATGGCAGACAGAAGAATGGCCCACCACATGGACTCAATCCTTGGTCATCGTGCTCCTCAAGAAAGGAAACCTACAGCTATGCCAAAACTACAGAACCATCAGTTTGATCAGTCACCCGAGCAAAGTCATGCTGAAGATAATTCTCAACAGACTAAAGCCTCAAGCAGAGAAAATTATTGCTGAAGAGCAGGCATGCTTCCGAGCAGGAAGGAGCACCACAGAACAAATCTTCAATCTCAGACTCCTTTGCGAGAAATACCTTCAGCATCAGCAGAATCTATACCACATCTTTATAGATTTCAATAAGGCCTTTGATAGGGTATAGATGCAGCCTTATGGGCAACTATGAGGAAGTACAACATCAGCTCAGGCCTGGTGCAGGTTGTTGAGCACCTATATGACAAAACTACCAGTGCTGTCCTCATCAATGGCAGCAGAGGAGATTGGTTTCGAACAACAGTTGAAGTCAGACACGGATTTATACTGTCATCTACAATCTTCAAGATTTTCCTGGAAAGGATGATGGAGGATGCCTTTCATGACCACAAGGGCACTGTCAGCATCGGAGAACAATCACCAAACTTCGCTTCACAGATGATATTGATGGTTCAGCAGGAGATGAAAAAGAACTGGCTGACTTGGTTGAGCGCCTCCACACAACCTCCACAGCATACGATATGGAGACTAGCACCGAAAAAACCAAACTGATGACAAAAAATACCAATGGCATCAGTGCAGAAATAAAGGTCAGTGGACAGAAGCTGGAAAGAGTCACAAGCTTGAAGTACTTGGGATCAATTATCACAGACGAGGGCTCCAAACCAGAACTACTTTGCAGGATTGCCCAGACAACAGCAGCAATAACAAGGTTGAGACCAATATGGAAGATACCAACATTGCTTTAGGTTCCAAAATAAGGCTGATGCGCTCGATTGTCATATCTGTCTTTATGCTTTTGAAACATGGGCGCTCACATCAGATCTACAAAGAAGGATTCAAATCATCGAAATGAGATGCTACCGCAAGATCTTGGGGATCTCATGCATTGACCATGTAACCAACCAAGAAGTCCACAACATGATCCAACGAGCCATCCGATCCTCTGAAGACCTCTTGACCACTGTAAAAAAAAAAAAAAGCACAAACTGAAGTGGTAGGGTCATGTCTCAAGATCATCTGGACTGGCAAAATCAATCTTGCAAGGCACAGTGCGAGGGTACAGAAGAAGAGGCAGACAGAAAAAGAGGTGGGAAGACAACATTAAGGAGTGGATAGGCATGGGATTTGGAGATTCCCAAAGGGCATTAGAGAACAGGGAAAGATGGAGAGAATTGGTTGTAAAGCCAACTTTGGTGCCCCAACGACCTCTTGGGTTAAGGGATTGATGATGATGATGATGTGTACATATGTAGTGTTAATTAGCAAACTAATTTTGTTATGATGTACATGTATGGTGTTAATTAGCAACTAATATTGTTATAATGTACATGTATAGTGTTAATTAGCAACTATTTTTTCTATGATGTACATGTGTAGTGTTGATTAGTAAGTAATGTTGCGATGATCTTTTTAGTTCAGCTAAAAGTTTGATTCCTTGAAGTGCTAAACCTGTAGAGTTTCACGTTGACATGATTTTGAATCAGTATTCAATTCTCATTGTGTTCATTGTCAAATGTTGACTTATGGACCACTTCAGTTCAGTGGTCCCATAAATTTGTTATTTATCTGCCATGCCAGTCATGTATCAATGCTAATTTGTTAGAAAACTTAATGTAATAAAATAGAGATGGACTTCAATTTTACGTTTTGAACGGATTAATATCAAATAATATAATTAAGCAAAACAGTATGCCATCAAAGTTAAACAAAATGACTGCATTACTATTTTTATATGTTTTTGCATAGTTATGCTTATGGGGGTTGTTTTGACATCTGATACTTTGATACTAGGGGAACATGCATGCATACTCAAACATTCCCTACAAATGCAGACAACGCACATACATTTTAACAATTTCGCGTATACATCACGTGACAAATTATTTACTTGTATGCATTTCAACTGACCAATTTTTTCCCTGTATTACACTATTATTTGCGTAATTTATTATATCTTGAAAACTTGTACATTAGTATTATATGTTTGTTATTTGATTATTAATATTACACTAATGTTTTATTTATTCCTCGAAACGTTTAAAGAGATTTATTGTACAAAAGTTCAAGCGATTTCAACATGGGTGCAAGTCTGCATTTTGTAACAAAGGTTTCTGCACACGTTATTGTCCTTCCGGTCATTCTATTAGACCCCTTTTTATCACGACCGAATCTTTTGATCTTGTTGGGTTTCGTTTTATTCAGTTTAGAAAGGCATGATATCCAAATTTCTAGAAGATTATTGTCGGTCTTTTGATCAGGTACAGATGAAAATATTTGAAATAATAAAAAAGGCTTCTTACTTTTTGTTGAAATCAAAAGTAGCCATTGAAACATCACTTTAGAACTTAGTTTTAACAAATACAAGCAATTTTGAAAAATAAATAGGATCATTACATTGTTTAAAACGTAAATTTTGCAATCATCACATATTATATAAAAATGGTGAACCTTGGAAGTATTGAAACGATATTATAAAGCAATAACAACACATCTTGTATCTGTATTCATGTCGTTGAACATCAGACCTCATAAAAAACTCACTATCCCGCCATTAAGACCCATTCTGTCAGACCGTATTCCCTAGTTGCATTCAATAACAAGCGAACTTTTCTTTTTGTTTGTGCCGTTTTAAAAACATATCATTACTTGTTATTGAGAAAATAATCTAGAATGCACGTATTCAGTTAGAATGTACTTATCACAATCCAGTTAGAATGTACGTATTCAATTAGAATGTACGTATAATAATTCAGTTAGAACGTACTTATAATAATTCAATTAGAATAAACGTATTCAACTACAATGTACGTATAGTAATTCTGTTAGAATGTACGTATTCAATTAGAATGTACTTATCATAATCCAGTTAGAATGTATGTATTCAATTAGAATCTGCGTATAATAATTCAGTTAGAACGTACTTACAATAATTCAATTAAAATAAACGTATTCAACTACAATGTACATGTAGTAATTCAGTTAGAATGTACGTATGATAATTCAACTAGAATATACATATTCAGTCAATTAATGTACTTATTCAATTAGAATGTACGTATTCAATTAGAATGTACGTATTCAATTAGACTGTATGTACGTATTCAATTAGACTGTATGTACGTATTCAATTAGAATGTACGTATTCAATTAGAATGTACTTATTCAATTAGAATGTGCGTATACAGTTAGAATGTACGTGTTCAATTAGAATGTACGTACAATATTTAATTTAGATATAAACAGTTTAATCCGCAGAATCTGAGTTCGTTGTTTACTTGATAAACGAATTCTTCGATAAATTGTGGTTTGTTTATTTTTTCCAGAAGATGAAGTTAGTGAAGTATACTGTATTGGGAAATAAATGCTTCAGACAAAATAATGCTGACAGTAAGCAACAGAATTAATATCTTCAATTTTCTTCTCAGCTAATTAATCTATGAACTGCTATTATTTGAGAAAATAATTATTCCATCTGATAGTCCATAACATTATCGCACAGAACAATTGTTTTCCTTGCGATCTGAAGGAAATTAAATGTCCATACTTGACTGCTTTTCCTTGACGACTAAATTCAAATTAGAGAACGGAAAAAATTGGACACAAAAATAAAAAAAAGCATAACAGTCAATTTTAGTTCCAGAAGTATCCATTGTTATTCCCGCTCTTGGAAAGAAAAGTCGGAGATATGACATCGAACTCCATCTACACCCTACAGATACAAGCCTGAAACTTTGACGTGTCATAAACCCATGTCCCCAACAGTTTTGAAAGTTTCATTCAAACTCTGGGGGTAGGGTTGATTTTGCAAAATAGAATAAACGTAGATTTATTTCCTAATTGTTGAAAAAATATGTAACTGAAATCTGGTATGAGTACAGATCTAAGTCTGACCCATCAAACACATTACGGGCTTTAGGATCACTCCCTTGGGTTATGCCCTTGGGGTAGGGCAAATTTGCTTCTGGGTCCTAGCTTGAAACTATTGATATTCCCCATAGTTTCATCAGATATAAACCTACTGGGCATAAAATAACCAGAACGCCTATTCACCCCAAATCTGCCCCATGATCACATCTTAGTGCATAGGGGGTTGGGAATGTTGCCATAGGGGTCCTAATAATGAAAACTGTTGAGATCCATACCATATAACCATAGATACACATAATGACCATGACGAGTTATGTTCAGACACATCATCATCGCTAGTAATTGTCTTTGGAAGAACACACGGCCAGGAATACACGATGGTGGACCATTGAATTTGTGTAGTTTTCTTGGATTTTTCATGAAAGAAACTTTTACGTAACTATCAGTTACAGTTTCTTCTCTGTTGCAACTTGGGTGAACAGTTCGTTGTCTGTAGGTCAAAAAAATCCTTTTAGGGCCAATGAAGTTACGTGTGGCCGTTGTTAGCCAAAGCCATGTGTTTCGAGTAACTTCCATATTTGTTCGATGATCTTGGAGAACTATAGATGACAACCCAAAAAAAAAAAAGTCAAATTAAGAATTATATCCTGAAAGGGATATATTGTACTAGAGTTCAGAAATCTTTATTCGCCCAAAGGAATTTTCAGAGACCGTGTAAACATTTCTGTTTAAAGGACAATAATCTTTTCTACAAAATAAAAGGCTGGAGACAATAAAGTTGTTCAGGCATCAGAGACAAATGCTGTCTTGAAGAGTATTGTTGTCACGAACATGGAGGCCATCTTGGTGTCAGCAAAACGTGAACACTTTTGTACAGATCTTCTTTTGGAGATGGAAGGTATGTAATTCATCTTATCGACACAACTCACTAATATGTCACTGCAACAGGAACTAGAGCAGGGGTCGGCAACATATTTTACATAACGTGCCACTTGTTTCGGATTAATTACAAAATGAACGAGCACCTGCCATCATCAAGAGAGTAACAGTTAAAAACGAGACTTTTGGCTGCCCTTAGCGTGCCACACAAAACCTCTTGACGTGCCATCTTCTGGCACGCGTGCCGTAGGTTGCAGACCCCTAAATTTGAGTATCTTAAGGCACCATTGTTTAAACTTCAAACCAGCCAATTTATTATTTATAATAATAATAATAATAATAATAATAATAATAATAATAATAATAATAATAATAATAATAATTATTATTATTATTATTATTATTATTATTATTATTATTTATGTTATCATTATTATTGATGTTGTTTTGTTGCTGCTGTTGCTCTTGCTGTTGTTTTTGATGTTAGGGGCTGATCCAAAAATGTCCTTTATTATATTGGTTTGTTTTGGGAAGGGGCACGTAAACAACTAAGCGAGGGGTTTTGAGATGGAACCTCCGGTGGGGTCAAAGGGGCGAAGCTCCCGGAAATGTCTGTTTTAAACTTTTCCAGAGCCTAGTGTTAAGAGTTTTACGTCAATCCCCCCATGCTCCCCTGCTTCTCCCCCCCCCCATACACCGCTGGTTCTTGCTTCAGGCATATATTATATTATATGTAACTGCTATTGGTGGGGGACGAAGCCCCCAGAACCGTCTGCATTTGAAACTTTTCCACAGCCCAATTCTAAGCATCGAACTGATGAGAAAACTTATTCTGGAAATAGTGCGGTTGTTTTACGTCCACTGCCCCTTGCCGCCGCCCCCCCCCCCCCC
>JAECUM010096121.1:0-80355 GCA_016617855.1 Megalonaias nervosa | reverse complement strand
AAAAGGATGATTGTGCATTTTTATAGTAACTGAGCATTTATGTGGATAAACAAGTATATGAGTTCCACGTTTCAGTGTTCTTGAAGGACATTTCATGCGTACCGTTTTTGTCAACATTGTCTGTGAAGTTCTTTCATTATTTTCAGAGCGGTATGCTTAGGTTTGTACTGAAGCTAAGGTACAAATTCGTCTACCAAATTTTATTTTGTATGCCACAGTTGACATGCATCTTGGGTGAAACGATTGGCAGCGCCAGTATGCATAGTCAGCATACAATGAATACCAAAAACAAACGCAGGATATTCCAAGTATTCTATATATCTAGAACCAATGCAGAGTCTTTAAGAGAACGTTGGCGCTGCTAACAAACAGCGTAAAGAGGCATTTAGTAACATAATCTAATATACATACTAATTATAAAGAATAGAAGAGGCTCTCTAGTCAGTTGTAATACTGCTGAGAACTTAATTTTGTTCTCATTAAACTCGTGATAGTCATTTCTACACATGGTTGTCTCTTATATATTCTGCTGAATTAACTTGTGTAACGCACCAGCCGTTAAGCATATCAACAATTACCGATCAAGTACAAACATGTCCAATATTTATCCGTTTGAGCAAGAAGAAACTAGAGATATCACAGAGGATTTTTTTTTTTATTCTACATCAAAATATTACAAATATTACGATTGACTCAGAGTGATATGCACAAATCAAGAGTCTCAAGGAGGCCTGCACAACCGACTGTTACTGCAAGGTGTCTCTCCTATAATAAATTTCACAAGCGAAACCAAACAACATTGGGCGTATTTATACTGAGAAAAATATATTGCTTCGCAGGTCATATGAGGTCTGTTTATATAGAAGTTTATTTAACACATGTTTCATTCCTGTTTCATATCAGCCTTTGTTAATCTAAGATCAGAATGTATAGTTATGTTCAGATAATGTTGAGTCTGTAAGAGCTATTTATTAAAAATTTTCATTGGAATTACAAAGTGTTCTTTGAATGCTTCGACTTAAACACTGCTTTGGGATTATTAAGAATTTATTAAAGACATTCTGAATTATAGCATTGTGGTACATCAATACAGTCACTATTTGTACATCAACACATTGAAGACTATTGGTATATCAGCACATTCACGATTATTGAAATTCATTTGAAACTTTCTATCATTTTGGGCTTGTGATAGGACATTTAGGATTATTTGGAATTTAATTCTTAATACTGCGTCTTTCGAATTTTCGCTTTATATTCTAAGAAAATGAATTACTTGTCGAGTTTATTAAGCTTTTTTTCTGCATCTTTCTGTTACATAGTTTCAGACCACAGAGGCTTAACATATCAAAGGCTATGTTAATAATGCTGATGCTACAACAAAGCAATAGGTGGATGAATAGATCGCAGGCGTGCCTTCGCCACCGCACGCAAAAACATCATAGTGCATTTCGGGAGTAAATTAACCAGCTAAGAAGAGAAAATATAAATCAGTATCGTAAAGAGGGAGAGATTTTGTCATTTGGAACTACTCTTCTGTTTTCTATCTTTCTTCTTTCCTTTTGTTACATTAGTCTAAGCATCATCGTTGCAATAAAGAGCGATAAGTACCTTATTTAAAAACTGAAAATAAAACAGTATTTCAAAACCCAACTGATATATTGCCCGATAAAAACGTTTTCTACATGTCTTATTTTGAAAACTACATCTGACATAAGGACGGGTTTTCTACTCTGGTTTGGTCAGAGACGATACTTGTAATTTGGTTATCAACAAATATGTTGCTTCTTTCCAAATCAGTTCAAAAACATTTCTGGTCGAAAGAATCATGCGAGTATGTTGCATGAACATTTCGTAATATATGATAGAGGATGTTTATTTAGATTTTTCTAAAAAAAATATATACCATGTCTTTTCCAAAGCGAAACATAAATGTAAATAACGAGATCAAACGTGTAATTTAATTTTACAATGATATACTGTCACTCTACATTGTTCTTGCATACTTTAAATAATTAAACCTGCGTCGCGCTCAAACTTTCTCGACAGGTATGCATTATCGACCGACCATACTAACTAGATTTTCCGCTTCATATGTAGTCATATAGATTATTCGAGCAATATTGAATTACTTATTTGCACAATTTTAATATGTGAATATATTACAGCACAAAACATATCAATGTTTTCCTTTCCCGGATACTCCTCTTGTTGAAATTCATGAATAACTTAGGCAATAACGCTTTTTTGGGGGCACATAATAAATATTAGGTAAATAAGTACATATATCGAGTACCGCATTCCTGCATCACTCAGAGGAAACGGTAATTTATGTCCTCTTAAATGAGCATGTTCCGCTAATATAACGACACTTTCTCGACTTCTGAAAGGATCTTCAACTATTTGCTTTTGGAATGATGTCTAATCCGTCACTTCTGTCTGATGTCCACATAGCATAAATTTTTCTGTTCAGTGAACAACATTATCTGCGTAGGGAAAACTGAATGTTCGAATATTTTAAACACCCAAGACAAATCATATGCTCTTATGCACTATTGAATTATTTATGCGCTACATATGCAAACACTTTACCTGTTGTGTATGCGTGTTTGTGTGTGTGTGTGTGTGTGTGTGTGTGTGTGTGTGTGTTAAATATCAGTGCTTTTAGATTAAACAGAAGTTTCATTTCTTAAAATATACATACATACATATTTTTAATTCAAAACATTAAAATTTCAAATTTGGAAATACACAAACTCGATAACGCAGATATAATCACTCTCGAAGGATGGTATAAATGATTGTGATGATGCTGATACTATACTGTGTGAATTGGAACTTGGTTGAAAGTAATGTCTAGATAACATAACAAACATAAGAAACTATGGAGCTCATCAAGTACTAATTTCTTTCCAACCGATATTGTTTATTTATACTTCTATTTTGTTTGGAAAAGGCATATGTTGTAATAATTCACAAATTTTAATTCTTTAATTTGTAATAATTCGAACATTTGAATTTAATATTTACTAACTTTTATTTTGTCCACAAGTTACGACCTCCCTTGGGCAACGACACGAAAATGGTCCAAACCCTCCTTTTTATGAGGAAAAATTAGCAATTAGTGAAAAATAATGTACATTTACAACCGTCAGCAATCTGGTTAGCGGCTGAGCAGGAATCATATCAATCCGGCACACAGGTATCAGTTAACTAATGCAGTCATCCTTTGTCTTATTCTGCACCATAAAATGCTGCTTACTACATTATTCTGTTGTGACCTGCTATTATTTGGTTGCAGTCCACCAGTTCCAAGTGTATGTTTCCTGAACCGAACTTCAGATGTAAGAAGTTATCACATGATCAATGACTTCCGGGTGGCTAATTCCTAGGGTTACATTCAACATTTTCAATAGTTATTATCTTATAAAATACAAATAAAATCTTTAAAGTAAAGCGTGTCGCTAAAATCAGAAAGCCAGGTTTAATTACATTTGATAATATTGTGTGTGTGTGTGTGTGTGTGTGTGTGTGTGTGTGTGTGTGTGAATATTTCTACCTATGTGATAGTGTGTTATTTCATCCAGCTTCTCTTACATAATGCCCTTTGTGTGACAGTACAGAAGTGTGTGTATATTCTTACCCTTTTCATATGTTATATTGTCTAGGTTTTGCACATTCAAACTATGTATGAATGATTTATACATACATACATACATACATACATACATATATATATATATATATATATATACTTATATATATATATATATATATATATATATATATATATATATATATATATATATATATGATGGTTGGTATCTGTACCGAACAATGGAGTAGGGAGGATTTCCTATGCCTGAATGTCCTGCTCGGACGAAACTTTATTCGACCCTAAAGCGACCCTAAGGAGAGTTGTCGAAGAAGGAAATATGATATTTATTAGTATGATAAACTGATCATTGACAGGCGTACGTATGTGTTTGATGAAGTCCAAAAGGAACCCGTATTTGTTCCTAGCCAATTGGGAAATGATTGAACGAATATGACAAGAGAGAGAGAGAGAGAGAGAGAGAGAGGGTGGGTGTCACATCCAAGAATACTAGCTTAAAGATAACATTGGAAACACTGAATTTAGAACTATGCTTCACATTTTTATATTATTGGTTTTGCAGAGACTTGGCAGATATTTCAACTCAGTTTACTTTACAAGGATATCGCTGTTTTGACAGTATCAGAACAATATGACATAGAGATTTTTGCCTTATTATTGGATACACTTATATTTCGCCTGGATACTCATCCGTTTAATCTGAGGAAATTATATTTGCAATTATAGAAACTAGTATAATTTAACTAATAAATAAATATGCACTACATAAATTTATACTTGCTGCCGATTGTGACACGTATACTAGTACAGAACCCGATTTTATTAGGTATGATACATAGTAACATTGCCCACACTTTCATTATAATCATAAGGAAAATACGGAGTTATATGGTTATGTAAACCAAGATGAAAGGTAGATAAACCATTATATAGGAACAGTCTTAATTCGTTAAGAATTACGAGACAAAGAAATGTGTGTGTGTGTGTGTGTGTGTGTGTGTGTGTGTGTGTGTGTGTGAGAGAGAGAGAGAGAGAGAGAGATTTTTAACGTAGCTTTAACAATTTTTCAGTCATATCACTACGATGTCTGCAGTGTGGCTGTTTATAGTGATGTCTAGCACTGGGGCATCATGCTGCAGACATGCAGCATGATGTCCCACCCAGTCACATTATCCTGACACCAAGCCGACCAGTCTTAACACTAACCTCTTCATGCTGAGCGCCAGGCGAGGCAGCTGTTAGTCCCATCTTTATAAGTCTTTGATATGACTCGGCTGTGGTTCGAACCCGCGACCTCCCGCATCCGAGGCGGACGCTCTAGCCCCCAAAAAATGAAAATCAGTATTGCATGATGCGGATATTTTGTTATTGCTATTAGTGGAAATTCGAAATGATACACATCTTTAGATTCATATTACAAGATTGCCGTAAACACTGTTTTAAAGATGATCCAAATTTATTGGTTGAAGAAAACATATGAGTTACGTAAAGGTTACAAATTTCATCGAATTTCATGAAAAGCGATTTGCAGAAGTTAAAAGAACCAGTATGAGCAAGAGGATACACTCATACATCCATTATATGCCAATGATATAAAACGTTTTGCGCGGTTATTAAAGCGGCCTGAGAAGTCTATAAATAGCAGCATCCCATGTTCAGATTGGTGGACATATATTTTCGGAGCTCTTGAACACAACATACTAAGCTGAAGATGTCCAAAAATGAAAATCTGATTATCGTGTTCGAACTCTTAGACAATGTAAGGAAGAGGTGATAATCGCAATGTCATGCCAGAAAAAGGACAAAGCTACGGGAATATATATTTTATTGATTTTTACGTGGTTTTGTCAGATTAATACCCCAAAATGTATTTAATTATTCATTGATGTTTTTGTTCTGGCTAATTTCCACAAAAGGTCTGGATACTCAACAGTTGATAATATATTCATTCTACAGACATTAATTAGTACCAGTCTGATGAAATCACGAGGCAGATGTTATGCTCTTTAAATACAGATTTTGAAATGGCTTTAGACTGAATAAAGTTAGATCTGGTATACCGTAAAGTTTTAGCGTATTTCAGCAACAATATGAACAATATGTAACAAATGAATAAAGTAAACTATAAAGATGCTATCGATAGCTTTACGTTCTAATTATTAGCTGAGCAAATGTGTTTCGTTGTCCAAATGGAGTGCGGAAAGGATGTGTTTTATGTCCATTACATTTTGCATTGTTCTTAATGATGTTAAAGGTTTTATGGTAGATGAGTCTAAGGGGATAGGACTAGAAAACATAGAAGCATTTATATTGCTGTATGCCGATGATTTAGTACCATTCTCAGACACAGTATTTCAGCTCCAGAAAATGTTACATATATTGAGAAGGCATTTTCTCGATGGAAACTATCGGTCAACCTTTTTAAAAAAGCATGACTTGTTGTTTATTCTGACATTTTCTATTTATCTTTAAATAAGAAGAAAATGTATGCCTTCTAAAGAAATCTATACATCCAAAAAGTCTTCTCAAACATACATAAGAGTATTAAGAGCTGGGGAATGACAAATTTAGCTAATTTTATTTGTAAAGCTTTTAACACTACAGAAAGGACAGGTAACTAGGTAAGTATTACACTTAAGCGTGGTAGGTTTAAGCACCGACTCCATGATAAGACTGTATTGAGGTATTCTTGTATTCTTGAATATTCATAAATTACAAAGTCAAAAGGGTATGTAAATATTATTGTTACACCATGTACATCTGTCTACCATGAAATGATGTACCTCATATTAAATTGTATGTATGTTTGGTCGGTGGCCAACAATATGAATTATTATTATTATTATTATTATTATTATTATTATTATTATTATTGTTGTTGTTGTTGTTGTTGTCTCTATCATAAACGCCAATGAAATAATAAGTTGATTTTCTCTTTCGAACTGTGTCATACCAAATATTGCTATTATTATAATTATAGCCCACTTCGTGGGGACAGTTTGAAAATAAAATGTTATCAGAACATTACAAGCAAACTTCCTTCCTTAATAGATATCACTGTATTGACAGACTTCACAAGGATCTAAACGGTTCATCCTAGTAGACTAGTATTGAACATATTTTGCATCTCTATCTTTATTGATGAGAATCTCTCGGTTATATAGGAAAAGAAGTATAGCCGGTAATCATTCGCCTATGCTGTGATATGTTCGAAAAGAACATTGAAACATTTAAGCGACACTATATTCCATTTATACAGTTTGTGTCACTATTGCAAAATACACAGAATTTGATTGCTGTTGTCTGTGTTGCCCAAATATATTCCATAATTTTTATTTGTTCCGGACAAGAATTTCAAAAGTAAGAGTTATAGTTATCCATTGGTTATTTTGAAACTATGCATTTTAAAGATCTTTTTATCACAACCAGAAGCATAAAAGATAATAATAATAATAATAATAATGATGATGATGATGATGATGATGATGATACAATGTAATAATAATATTATTAATAGCGCATCTTACAACCATTGAATAGAGCACGTTTTTATTTAACATGACCAGACATTGCATGTATCGGCAAAGGAAAACTTACAAGTATCCAGAGTTTCGGAAAATATATTGTGAATGGAATAAACAGAACTAAACCTTGGCCATAAATGTTAAAAGAATTGTTATTATTATTATCATTATTATTATTATCGTTGGTCACCTTTAAACTGAGCGGTAAAAGTCAGAGAATAAAATTGAATTTATTAAACACTTTTTTCATTTCGTTATTATTTGTCTTAATTGTTAAAACTGGTTAAAATAATAAATTCATTGATCAATCTAAAGATGACTAAACTTATATTCAATGTAAACTGAAATGTGTAGTTTAATTCGACAAGAAATGATTCATTTTATTGATATGTATATGCAAAGATACAGCGTACACGCATCAATATTTTGTTTACATTTTATTCATTACATTGCATTGGCTAGGTAAAAAGAAAATCTATGTCAAAATTCTCAAGTATTTCTCAAAGTTGAACATTTAGTAGAACATGCTCAATATCTAATCGAATGAGCTTGTCGCCATTCTTCATTTTTAATCAGATTGTTTCCGGATCCGGTTTGATAGATTATTGTTTATGGCACTTGTACTATGTCAACAGATTAAACTGTAGTAATTTCATATTAAAACCCCGTGTGTACATAATACAATGTGCGCAGTTTCCTCCCCGTTTGGTCTTGTAGAACGGAATGGCAATAGCCTAAAGTAAGGACTGCCTGGAAAAACTTTCGTTTAGGTTATATCGTTTTCTGCCGATGGAAGAACCCCCCCCCCCCCCCCCCCCCCAACAAATAAGAACATAGTTATGGAACACAAAAATGCATTCTTTGTAACAGATCAAGATGCAAATAACTAACAAAGTAATATTCGGTCGCGATTTTAACGAATGAATAATAAATTAAACTGTTGAAAAATGTTAAAAGCAATAGAGTTATTTAATACACAATTTAATAATAATGTGATAAAGCAATTTGCTTCATGGACTAGGTTGGAAAATACTAATGAAGAGGTGAGTAGAGGTAGCAGTGGTTTGCATTCTGAAATCGTATGCAGTGGTAGCGTGTTTGATTATCACACCAAATCTGTTCAGCATCTGTGCCGATCCTTAAACAATACACCCACTGCCCAAGAAAAGCAACGAAAGCCACTATGCATTATGTTCTAAAATGGTCGTAAACAAACTAGAAATGGACTATGTCGCTGTTGCACAACATTAAATTTTACTAAAGCGAAATTCTGTAGGGGAAATTGCAAACTAATGTACTATAGCCTCAATGCTGGATAATTGAAAAAGTCGCTGATGCACACGAATCAAGGTATCAAGGTATGAAACTTTCTTTGCGTATTTAATTATGTGCAAAAGTATTTTAGTTTGTAAGAAACACTTTGCTTTCTAGAAGCAGTATCGAAATATATAAATTTATTTGCACAGAAGTATTGTTCAAAACTGAAGCACATTTAAACGTCTTGAATATTTTAAAGTAAGTTTCATATGTGTAGTTAAGCATACTTTGACATATGCTAGTATTAGCATAATCATTTGCTTGTTACAATTGTCCTTATTATGCTATCACAGGGAGTGTTCATTACTTTGAGTCTTCACTATTTAATGCCAGTATTCATGAAGCATTGTAGTTTTAGCTTTACGACAAAGGTTTTAACAAAAATCTAATATGTTTTCCTCCTGAAACACTTCAAAGTTTATTTACAAAGAGTATATATATATATATATATATATATATATATATATATATATATATATATATATATATATATATATATATATATATATATATATATATCCTTAAGAAGTGCCACAGCCTTTTGATATGAGTTAAACACCTTAAACGCTGTACCATCTCACTTTCCTTGTGTGAAGATCCCACGGAATGAGGTATGGAAAGACAAGGAAAAATTGCTGATCTTCCATATTAACTCATCTTATGCTATAGACCATAATGGTGAATCAATGATCATTTTCTGTTTTATGTTATCGTGTGCAGTACGTGCTCAGCCATTTAACAATGTCATCATCAGCAATGTGCAGAGCCTGACTTTCTGTTGTAAATCAGGGCGTTGTCGTCAGGGCGCAGGGACAGATGCATTGGATATGTAAATGGTTATTCCCACCTCATGCCGAGAGAATATCGCACGTATCAGCAAAATGTTCTTTGCACAGGACTTGAATATTTGTTGCACCAGTGAGACTGCAAGTTTGAAGTTCGTTTCTCAAGTTAGGCAAGTATTGCAAAGATGTTTTCTTTTCACCCCTTTTTACAAGGAGGCAATTGTACGATATAGTATAACATAAAAGGTGGTTTTCTGTGCTCCTGATATTGTTTATCTATGTGCTTTCTCGCTTGCGTTTAATTCAGTTTGATTTATCCATTATTCCTTCCTCAAATTCTTCATGGAGAGCGTACTTAAACTGGCAATCAACTGTACTTAAAACTCCACCATTTCACTTTGAGAATGGCACCAGACTCTGTCTTTTTGATTGAGGTCTGCTTTTTAACTTCAACTATTATTTTCAAAAATACAGTTTTCATTTAAATGCAATAGACAATTGTAATAAATAATGAATATAAAAGTATAAAAGGTATAGGGTTAATTTAAATTTCTTTTGTTGAATGCTTGAGACTAAAGAAAATTAAGAGCATAGAGAAGGGATTAAAATTTCCTCTTTTGTCCGTCTTCATCCCATCAAAACTGTTGCAATTTCCTCATTATTATTTATTTGTGGTTATTATTATCCATCGACAACGTTTAAAATACATAGTGGGGACTTGGAGTAAAGTCAGGAGTCTGGGTTATGAGGTCAGGAACCCTGGTGTAGAGACCTGTGTCTAGTGGGAGCCCTGTGTGTGTGTGTGTGTGTGTGTGTGTGTGTGTGTTGGCTTTATCATATGTTTGTATGGATACGTGCGTGTTTTTCCGCGCTTTAGGTCATTCACTGGATTTACACGTCACCGTTCAATTGCGATAAGCATACATGGTTAGATGGTACAGCAATTTAAACATTTTTCCTTTTGTCTTCCCTGCGAAGCATAATGAGGTATCTTTATCAATTTTCCAATTCTATGTCATTGACAGTGTCGAGAAAAGCAACAATTACAGCCGAAGCAGCAGCAGCAGAAACAACAACAAAATAATAATAATAATAATAATAATAATAATAATAATAATAATAATAATAATAATAATAATGACGTTATTGAATGCCATTGCCCGTGTAGGTTCTGAGAAAAATACTTTTAATGGACTGCACTTGTGATATATTAAACGTTCATGGTTTCTTTATATATTTGGCTTATATTTCAAGTGACAGGATTTGACCTGAATGGATGCCTGGATTAAATGACAACACAACACAATGCGATGAAAGATGGAAGTTTATGAAATGAATTAATAAATATATGTATATTCTCTACAACATATACAGTGTGATTCTTTCACGCTCTAAACATACGACTCATTCAATTACTTCACACAAACATTTGTTATACGTGGATGAATTTGTGACTTTATGAAACCTTATGACAAAAAAAGTAGTTCATTCAATCATTCAAAAATGGGGAAACAAAAATGTGATTTATATATTCAAAACTTGTAGATACATGATACAGTAAAACCAAGATGTGATTAACATAATCTCATGTGATAAAGGTAAGATTCATATAATCTAATGTAATGAAGGTAAGATTCATATAATCTCATGCAAATAGGTGTAACTCAAATTGTACTCAAATGTACTCAATTGAAACACAAGGTATGTTCCATGTACTCAATTGAAACACAACATAATCAATTGAAATAAACATGATCAATTGTAATAAACATAATTATATCAAACATGACTCATATAGTCATTTGTACAGCACATACGATTCATAACAACGTATGACTCATTTAAATATTTGTAAATCTTGTAAACGAGAAATTTTGACCTGGTTCACATGTCCATTGTCAAACCTCACTTCTCCTGAATTTTTGGGTTAGCCTACACTTGTATTGGCCACACACCCATTCATGGATCCATCATGCGCACAGATCAGCACTTCCGTCCTTGTATGGCCTTGATGGTCGCACATGCTCCCATCCCCATGCAGACAGGCATACAAGCAGCCAGACCGACATCCTGATACACCCGCACACACACAGCTAAAATAAAACCAAACTGGTCGCAATAACAGGTACGGAATTAAAATCTATACACACATGCTGTTAAATTAAACTCTTTAATAGCATCTTGTGACAGTTCAAAAGTTCATAACGTTTCAAATCCGCGTAATGACAAAGGCAACATTTCACGCTACGTCATTAAAACTGAATATGCTTCACATATTTGCAAATGAAATAAAATGTAACACTTACCCCTATGGCTGTAGAATGAAACGGGCAGCATACACTCCTTGACAAGATCCCAAAAGACCGATGTGTCGACTAGAACAGAAACTTGCCTTAAATCGACAGGAGAATGAGAATTAGCAAGGGTAAAATGCCCGTGCGTACCGTGCATTTTGTGTCTCTCGTCACAAGCGATCTACGACGAGATGCATGCTAGCTCAGTCACTTAACTAGAAAAACAATTATCCACCCTAGGTAACGCAATACGCATGTACGACGAAAATGATCAAATCGTCCTAAGGCGAAACCAAGTTATTTATTGCCTTATTCTGTGACATTTCATTTTTATGACTAACATTGCCATCAGTGTAATTACTACGACGTAATAAATTATAACTGCTAAGTAATTTATGAATCAATATAAACATTTTTTATGACGATTTGTAATGACAATACATAGTTCAGTACTGAATAAACATTATTGACTGAAACACATCTACCTGCATCTCTTCCTCAAAAGATGTCGCACACAATTATAATACATTATTACTTTTTAATTGGTGTATTATACAATGAAAAAGAAGAAAAAGTCCTTTAAAACGCAATCATGGTTACAGACAAAGATGCAAGAGGTTCTATACAATATATGTTCATTCATCGTCCTTTGCAACACTTTTGTTAAATTATTAATTTAATAATAAAATTTTCCACATGGAAAGGTAAATATAATAAAGCTTCATATTATAAGACAAATGTAGATATCTTATTTGTTTGGAATCAGAAGTGTTTACCTATTCATATTCATGATAATAATGGTACTTGTATTATTATTATTATTATTATTATTATTATTATTATTATTATTATTGTTAATTCTGTTACATGTATACTTTGCTACGGTCATACTAAGAATTCAACATAGTGTTAAATTACGCACGGATTCCATCGCATTCCGTCTGTGACCAGATGTGGGAAAGTTAGCATCATTTATTGTAAAAACAATCTGTGAAATCAAATTATGCTTGCTTGCCTCCAGAGTCAGTTTCTCCGTATGAAAGTGGCATTGGATGATCAAGGTAGTTATGTAGTTCAAACCCGAGCATCCTGCTTCACGGTATATTGTCATCACCTTGGCAAATTATGTAATTATGCTTTCCCCATATGAATTGCAACCAAATACCTTCAGACAAAAGGATAGAAAGTATGTGCTTGTTAACTATTATCAGGCATTCAAAACTAGAGAGACATAGTCAGAGTTTAAAACAATAATGTCATTATTGCCTCCATTATAATGATTACCAAATGTATTGTTAATATTTTTATTGATTTGATAGCCTGTTGATTAATGGTGGAGACAGAACGGACAGTACTACTTATATGATGCTCATTGGTGTATGGAGCGAATTCATAGGTACTGTCGTTTACAATAAAATAGCTACTTAAAGGAATAGGGAACATACAATTAAAGTTGTGGTTATATTATTCATTTGTTGTCCAAGTTAAATTAAATAATAGTTTGGGGCGACCTAGTTACACCGAAAAAGATTTACAGTACATTATAGGGAATGAATTGGGTGAACGTTCCGATATGCATATTTGTCGAGTAGAAACGAGGCTGAATTGACGTGACGTCAAAGGATCTTTTGCAGCTATCGGCCATTGCTCAGCATTGTGCTTGAGACCCAATGTGCTGCGGCTATTGAATTGTTGCATACACAATATATTCCTGGAACATATTTATCTCGGAAAGAGTTGTTTATGATGTAACGTTAGAGTAATAATATTATGTATTTAAAATAGAGTGGAATGCATAATTTCAAGTGTTTTTCACCATCACCTGAGAAATATGAGCCTTTGGGTATGACACGGGATAAACTTCTTTGTGCCCCCCCCCCTTCTTTTCCCCTTATGTGCGGCCATAAATGTAATGAATCAGTTGTTGCCATGTGACTACTCAAATGTTTCAAAGATACTCTATAGATACTACAAATGCTTTTTCTTGTCAATAATACTCTTTAGGTTCTGCAACAAGCAATGCAGATTATGTGCTTGATACACTGCAAGTGCATGTGATGTGGTAGAGGTAGATGATGCTGAAATCAACATACCAGCTTTCGTACCAAGTCCTCAGGCCCAACCACAAGAAAGAAAACTGAGTGTGAAAGTTCAGGCTAAATTAGATCCCTCAAGGAGGACTCGCAGAATTCAGGTTCAGGTTGCAACAAGATCAATAACAATTCAGTGTGAGCTCCTAAAACCAACAGAGGATTCAGATAATGAAACTGAACCAAGCAGTGAGGACGACATTGACCCTGATACATACCATAATTCAAATTATGAACCACATTCTGATACTGATGATGAAGAGGATTGTGATGGTAACAATGACTTTGAAGATATGCACACGAACTATAAGCTTGATAAAGATGCAAAACCAGAAGATCAGCAACAGTTTCTGGTGTCTGAGTCTGCTTTGGCGCAATTGACGAGTGTATGTCGATCATGTTGTTTGCCCTCCCAGACTTTTGTGAAATTTTCTCGAGGAACTATGATCACAACAAATTCAGTTTGTGTCAATAGGCACGTTTCAGAATGGAAAAGTCAGCCCTGTGATGGAAGAATGCCATGGAGTAATATGTTAAGTTCAAGAGCAATATTTTTCTCGGGTATCAATTGTGCAAAAGCTTTGCTCCTATTTGAGGGGATGAATCTGCAAAGTTTCAGTAAACGTACATTGACAAAGTTACAAACATCTTATATTGTACTGCAGTTGAAGTGGTATGGGAGAGAAAACAAGCTTCCTTAATTCAAGAGCACACTGGAAAGCAAATAATATGTGGAGGTGATGCTCACTGCGATTCCCCTGGGTTTTCAGCCAAATATGATTCTTATACTTTGATGGATTTGGAGGCCAAGAATGTACTTGACATCCAGCTAGTACAGGTACATTATATGATTGTTATTAGAGTGTATGTGAATGTCACTATGATAATATATACAACTTTTAAATTGGCACACGAAAGCGAAAGAGGGAGGCAGAAAGACAGCATTTAACTATATATATATATATATATGAATGGTTGGGAAACCCAGTGCTATTTATTTTGTGGGCTTATTCTAAAGAGCTTAAATCGCAATACGCCTTTGATTTAACCAAACATGTTCATCTTATTTAACCAAAACTGTAAGCACAGACTGATACACTTGTTCATATACACAATCATTTCTCTTGATTAGGCTCCAGGGCATACAAACTTATGGATAAGGTCGCTCGCAGTCCTCACATACTCCGAGACATCCAGAAGCTATCACCTATACATCAATCTTATGGCTTGGAGGTGTTCCACAATGTTGTGAATCACTACGCACCCAAGAGCACATACTTGTTTTATGGATCCATGCTTGTAGGGCAACTAGTATGCAATTAGATTAGGCAGAAATGAGAACATGTGTTTCCGGTCGGATGGTCCTAGCACTTTTATCCCCCATGTGATAAAAAAAATAGCTGTTGCAGAAATTGATTATTGCAAGAAATTGAGCCAGTTTTGCCCAGTACTTTGAAACACTTAATATATTAGATATTAATCATTATATTCTATATATAATGTTTAACAAAATAAATTGAAAAAACCCTACCTGCCTACCCTAACTGTAAAACCAGCTCAGTAAGTAGCAAGAATCACTGACCATTTTATTCTGATTGCATTTTTTGTTTTTTTGTTTTTATTTCTTCAGGTTGCATCTAGCTGCCCTGCTTTATAAAGAAAATTCAAACAATGTACATGCAGTGGCCAGGAGCGGTGGAGAGTTGTTCATCCAAATAGCAAGAAAGGGACGGAGGCTGTTGTAAAGCCCTGCAAAGTAGACCCAACCTGTGGTAAGAGTTTGACTAAATATGTTGGTGGCATATCTGTTATGTGTTTTATCCTCCTTTTCTATACCAAAGTCATTGTGTATAAGCTGCTGTCACAATTTCTCGGGGATGATTGATGTCAATTGTAGATTGACAATAGCCATTTTAATGTATAAATGTAATGTCCAGTGTAAACAAGTAATCAGTGCTGGATTAAGACCTTCTAGGGCCCTAAACACTGAAAATATGGTAACCCCGCCTACAAAATGTGAAATTAAAAAAAAACACTATTAAAAGCTAAAAACAAAAATAAATCAAAATACTCATACAAGCAGATTGAAATAGTCATATATAATTCATTAATTTCATCATCAGCACTTAATTTGAATTTTTTTTCTGGTGCCCCTGTTGGGTTGGTGCCTTAAGCATGTGCTTAATGTGTTTAATGGGTAATCCGGCCCTGCAAGTGATTAGAAGAAATAAAGTAATCTCTAAATAATTAAATACATCTATAGCTCATGGAATAAATTTTATTAAAGTTCATAATGTTGGGACACAGGTTACTCTATCATTATGAAAATGTAATAGTTCAAAATTAAAAAAGTTTATTGATTTCATATCTTGGTGCATTTTTATTCTTTAAGGTTACATTGCACTCCTGAAGCAGGCGTTGCTGGACTTGAGGCAGGAATAGCCTACATCCACAGAAGCATACTTGTTCGTGAAAGGGGGCATCTCAGTATCCACCACCACTCACAGCATCATATAAACAGTTTTCAAAAGATGAACTCATAAAAAAGCACAAATCATGCCTTTTGAAATCCTAGAATTTTTATGTGTAGCATATTTGAAGCCAATATACTCCTCTGAGGGAAATGATTCTCTGATATTTGAAACCACACAGGATGGAAGAACTTTATGCCTTTGTCTGCCTAACTGATGCCAAATCCATGTGACAAAACGCCAATATGCTATATGTCTGTATGTTCTAAAAATAAATATAGAATGCATGAAAGAGTAAATCTATACAAGAGTTAGATAGTTCTTCTTTGGTAAATCTTGCTAAATTGTACTTTAAGTACTTTGGGTGAATTACTTTTGATATTATGTTTATTTTTATAAAATTATTAATCTTCAGTGAATACATATAGATTTGATACAAGACATCATACATGTGAAATGACCCATATCATTATAAAATTGTTCTATTTATTTCAGGTACATTGTGTTTCTGAAGACTCATTAAAGCTAGTTGATAAGCAAAAAAGCATATCTTTGTGATGATTGCAACATCATAATAATTATTACAATTTATAACAAACCTGGTATTCCTTTCTCAAAACAAGCAGTTATATATATATATATATATATATATATATATATATATATATATATATATATATATATATATGGCACATGAGCACAATCCAGGCTATATAGTGTAAAATAAGTTTAGATATCAGCCCAAAATCTTGCATATAGTTTATTTTGTAAAATGTGTCCCAAACATTGTCACAAGTGTAGGAAAATCTGATTAAATATACCAACAGGAATTTTGAAGAAATTTGTATAAGAACAGAAAAAATTACTCATGTATTCAGGGGTCACGCTACCAGGCGAAGTGGGCGAAAAAGTCGCCTGAGAAATGTAAACTTCGCTTTCTTCTGTTAGGAAAGCGAAAACGACTTCGCCCTGTGATTTTTGGGACGTAAAATGACTGTAGATTACCACTTTGAGATGCCCCCTCGCTGTAGCCAGTATGTTCTGGCACTGTTGTAACCCAAGGCCAAATGTATTTACGTGGTGTTGATACCAATCAGCTTACGGCGACAAAGAAATTCTTGCACATTCACATGCAAGTTTTAATAGCTAACTGACCATTAACCTTTTGCGGAGCAAGATATCACTGCTTGATTTCATGAAGTTGGGCACACTGTGCTATGATGAAAATATACCAAATTCTGTTTCGAAATTTAAACATCAATATGCAAATAGTAATTTGCTTTTAAAAAATATGATCGGTGAAGAGCGTTTTCTAATTTATTTCTTCTTTTTTTTTTAATAAATGGAGATTTTAACGGCCGTATTTGCGTATTTTCTGCATAAAATCAGTTTGAAACCGTAAATGAACTTGTAATGGCGGACATCGTTGCGTGCATGATATACCACTTCATTAAACTGTCTGTATTCGTAAATAATTGGGCAAATAGGTTCAGAAAAATATATAATATAATGAATACAAAGTTTAAATATTATGTGATAGGAGATTTAGCCTAAATATTTAATAATGTAGGTCAGAAACTATGAATTTTTGTAACGAAGCAAGAAAGTGAGTAGTTATATTAAGAAAAGCCCTCTTTCTAAAAATAGATGCACTAGCACTGTGCAATACGAATTCTTGGATTTTCGGTTGGGAGAAAAAGGGGTCCAGTTTAGTTATATATCGACTTTAGTGCTTCAGTGTGTTGTCTATGTACAGTTACTGTAATGTTTTATCGGGAACAATGCAATCAGGACGAAGAGTATGGTTTGAAGTCACTTGTGCATTTATTCCTATGTACATGTATTAGGGGTTGTTTCAAAGAATGCTAGAAATCTTTTTGACTGCAATTTTACACAAAACTTGTTAAAAAATAAAATAATTAAGTGGTGGTTTATTAAGCATTTTTACCAACTTGCAGTTACAAGACTCTAATCTTGTTACTGCTATCAGTTAAAATTAATTACAATGTATAGCTTCTGATGTGCTTTTTAAGTCATATGGCCAAAAGACACTGCATTTACTTCAGTTCAAACACACATATACTACAAGTATGAATAGAATGGGTATGAATATAATAATTTTTACATGTGTACAGAATATGTTGATACTAACATATAACACATATTTTTCAACTTGAAAATAAGGTATTGCTTAAAACTGTTAAAAGCATACTGAGAAATAGAGCACATCATTAAAATAAGATAATGCAGCTATCTATCTATCTATCTATCTATCTATCTATCTATCTATCTATCTCGTGTTTCTTGCTTTGGTCTCACTTCTCCCTGTTTAGCTCCCACTTCTCCCTGTTTAGCTCCCACTTCTCCCTGTTCTGACCAAAAGGAGAAGTCACTTCTCCCTAAAATTTAAGTCTAGCTTGACCCCTGATATTGGCTCATTATCATCCAAAGGTCCATGATGTTCAAAGTATTCATACAGGGATACTTCCAGCATGTGTCTGTTTAAGCAGTTTGCAATGAAATTTTCAAGGAGGGTTATACATGTCAGGTCACCCTTCTTTTTCTTAATTATCTCTACCTCTTCACAGCATCAGCACTCAATTGCCGAGTTTATCATTTGACAATATCCACAATCACACCTGTAAGGAAAGTGCACAACATAATTTTGACCATTCATGAATGTTTAAAAATCACTTTCAACATTTTTTAAGCATTGAAAAGGAAAGTTGTGGATTAGAAATAGCATGTTGATTCTGCAAATGAAATAAAGTTTGACAAAACAACATTAGTTCTCAGTATGTTCCCTTTCAAAATTTAGAGTAAGCATTATCTAGTCAATGTTGTTGTTGTTGTGGGGCTTAACGCCATTTTTCAGCACACGATAGGCTATACATGGCGGTCAGTATTAATGGTGGAGGAAGAAACCGGGAAATCCCCGGAAAGAACCACCGACCCACTAGAAGCTACTGGCAAGCTTTCTCACATATCCACATTCGCCGAATCCTAGACTCGAACCCACGCAGACAGAGGTGAGATGGCAGTGATCCGTAACGGAGAGCGCTTTAGACCACTTGGCCACTCGGGGCCCCCCCTCTAGTCAATGTGATATTATGAGTAGAATTGTATTTAATAGGTTAATATTCAGTGGAACTTATGATAATGTTTGACCTGTAATTACTGAATTTATAGATTACACAAGGAGTTAATCTTTGGTGTGTACTGACATACATTATCATAATCCTGTATTCTGAGTGGGCTTTTATAGTTTATTTGAAAAAGAAAACATATACTTCACTATGTAAAGGAGTAAATGTAGTTGAATTTTAAAATAATGAACAACAAAAAATCTGTGATTACAGTGTACAGCATTTCATTATTTCCACTAGAATCAGTGCTCTGAAACAATGCAACAATTCTAATTTTACAAAATCTACATGTGGCTTTCATTGCTTTTCAAAATTATGAAAACTTTGCTACTTAATATCAAAAATGTTTTATTTAGCAAGATATAAACACTAGAATAGAGTTTACAAGCATCTACTTTGATAACGGGCACTATCGGGTATATTTTAAAAGTTTCACGGAATTAAGGGAGGATTATCGAAATTTGGGTCCACCAAAATTTATATGATTTATACACAGGAGTTAACAAAGTTCCAGTTTCTTTTACTGAAATGTAACGTGCGTGTTGCTCATTTTTTAAAATACGAAATGCATGCTATAAATCGATACAAACCATTGTGTGTTCTCGAGTCGTCCTTCTTCACTCGGCAAAATATCCTCATTGTTCGAACAACCTGACGCCGTGTCATCACTACCCTCTTCGTTGTTAGTGTTAAAAAGTGCTTCAAACTGATACAGTAAAAAATGTTCACGCTTCCAGAAAAGTCAGGGAAATCGTTCTCGCAATTTTCCATGATGCAAAAAGGAAACGAAATTATCTGAATCACGATAACGATCTTCGCAGTAAGCTCGCTTGGGTGGTAGCTATAGCTCATATGACGTCACTGCCGGCCACGTGATACTTATCTAATTATCTCTCAAGGCACTTGCGCGAATAACCTAAATATTTCCATGTACTAACTAAAGGGCCCGAGAACGGTGTAAGATAAAACATAATTTTGCAAGACAGGCAATCAAATAATAATAAACCAACATGTACGTCCCCTATTCCTTTATTAAAGAGTCAACAAAAAGGATGATTGTGCATTTTTATAGTAACTGAGCATTTATGTGGATAAACAAGTATATGAGTTCCACGTTTCAGTGTTCTTGAAGGACATTTCATGCGTACCGTTTTTGTCAACATTGTCTGTGAAGTTCTTTCATTATTTTCAGAGCGGTATGCTTAGGTTTGTACTGAAGCTAAGGTACAAATTCGTCTACCAAATTTTATTTTGTATGCCACAGTTGACATGCATCTTGGGTGAAACGATTGGCAGCGCCAGTATGCATAGTCAGCATACAATGAATACCAAAAACAAACGCAGGATATTCCAAGTATTCTATATATCTAGAACCAATGCAGAGTCTTTAAGAGAACGTTGGCGCTGCTAACAAACAGCGTAAAGAGGCATTTAGTAACATAATCTAATATACATACTAATTATAAAGAATAGAAGAGGCTCTCTAGTCAGTTGTAATACTGCTGAGAACTTAATTTTGTTCTCATTAAACTCGTGATAGTCATTTCTACACATCGTTGTCTCTTATATATTCTGCTGAATTAACTTGTGTAACGCACCAGCCGTTAAGCATATCAACAATTACCGATCAAGTACAAACATGTCCAATATTTATCCGTTTGAGCAAGAAGAAACTAGAGATATCACAGAGGATTTTTTTTTATTCTACATCAAAATATTACAAAGTGCGCAGTTCTGAAATAGGAATGGAGATGCAGTAATGATCGGTTGTGCAAGACAAGACTCTTGCTGTACGTATATCTCTGAGTCATACGAGTCTCTGCCTCTGAGTCTGGTTGAATCAGACTAGAGATATTCTATTAATGAAAACACAGATTATGTTGAGCTCCACCTTGTGGCGTCTGGTGGAAATTGCAAAATCTTACCACTTCGTGTGGAACAGAATTTAACAGGTTCTTTCCTCAATGGAGAAAATATTATATTGTTCATATTCAATATTTTAAATAAGTGAATACTTTTCACGAATATGTTGCATGGTTTGATGGAGACAATGATATATTTTCAATGCAAGATTTCGAACCTCTACACATATTTTCCAGTAGAATCTGGTAGATGAAACAGACTATATGTTACTCTTATGGAACACGTATAATGTGCCCTGTTTGCAATGTACTCGAAGATAGATACCACTTTGTCATCGATTTGAATGCTATTGTCTGCTTTAAATCAATCACATTTATCGTCAGTTTATGGTTGGACAATGTTTGTAAAACGTGAACGAATCATTCGATTGTTAGCATAGTTTCGCTGCCAGAAATTCTGGTCCTTTAATGTATAATTTATTTATCGCAAGTTCTGTTGTTACGAGTCTATGCTCTTAAAATAAGTAACAATGAAGACAACAAGCTTTGTAAAATTTAACAAATAATTTATTTCCCTAGAATACAAAGTGGAAAATGAGAAAAAAGAACTTACAGTTTTGCGGATTAAATCCAAAAATAATCAAAGAATTAAAGACACAAGTCTTAGTAATAAAAAAGTCTTGAATAAAACTCAGTTCAAGTCCCGAAGAGATTTAAAATTGAAGGCGATGGCGTAAATTGAAGGCGATGGCGTGTTTGTTATGGCCTGAGTAGTACTGATGTGTCAACAGTCTCTTGTTGAATCACATAAACATTGTTCCAGGTTTGAATTCAATATAAATTCCAATGAATGTCTTATCAAAGAATTTTTGTCAGAGCACTTTTGTATTTCCAGAGAAAATAATAACTTGAAATCAATAATTTGAAGAAAATAAAATTCAGCCCAAACTGGTCACAACATATTACAATTTAAAGTGCCAGATGTTGAAGCACAACTGGTAAAATTCTGACAGTCACAAAATAATATAGTTCTTTGTTTGACCTTAGGTCACAAATTAGCATTTTCTAAAAACAACCATTACCTAATTGAAAATAACTTTCTAGCATGATTTAATGAGCCTTCTTTATTTAAAACATAATAGACTATAAAATTCACTTCGTAATCCCCTAAACCCTGCCCAAATCAACATATTTACCTGCATAATAATTTGGTCAATGAACTCATACTAATAGAGGATAATGAAGTTATTTTTAGTTGTTTACATCAATAAAAAAATGAAGAAAGTCAAAAAGGTCAAACAGAACTGAACTCAGTTCTGGACAAGGTCAAGTCCAGAAAACAATGTTACATTACAATAGCATGTAATGGAATACAAAAAAATTAAAACCAACAGACAAACAATTAAATTAAATATACATGGCACTGTCTTAATGATTTTTAGGCAGTATAGCCGCTCATATGCTATTGATATGCAGTGGATTTGTAAGAATGATTCGTACTGGTGAACGACATAGTCTAAAAAATTAAAATTAAGAATGACTTACTGAATATTGAAAAATATTTAATTGGCAAAATGCAATATGAATTTAACATTTACTTTCTAATGCAGTTTTAGATCTGTAATGGCGCCAATGCATTCGAGAAATATATTACCATGATTCTGAAAACTTGTACCACCATCAAGTTATATGCTTATTATAATTTTGATTGTACACTTACCATGGGTAATTTGATTTATACAGTAATATATATATATTTATAGTTATCAGTAAAACTTTTAATGCACAAGGACACACATTGAATTTCTCTTTGCTGCCTTGTCCTTTTATGCTAATATACTAAGAACTAGTTTACAACTTAATCCATTTGCATCGAAAACATTATCAAAAACAACATTAATCTACCCACGAGATTCTTCATGTGGCAAGTAGTTGCAACGGCAATGAAAAGTTACTTCGTCATAAGTTCACCTAGGATCACCTGTGTTTAACTCCATTCGGTCAAAATGGCGGCTTACTCAGAGGCAGTTTACCTTATGAGACCTTTGTCTAAGAATATTCCGTCAAAATAGCGGATTACTCCGGGGTGTGACCTTTGTTTAACACCATTCTGCCGAAATAAAGGAATACTCCGGTAGCTATTTTCTACATCCTGAAAGACTCTTTAGCAATATATAATGCCTGTCTTCTTTGTGGACATAAATCAACTAAGGGTTATTTCTGTCAAATTCCAATCTGTCCTAGCTATAAATGAAATACAGTGACCAGTTATATTATAAACATACTATTGAAATTACTGGATCATTTTCTAAAATCACAGAATTTCGTATCTTATTTTATACAAAGCAAGAAATCGAGTTTCATATTATAATCAAGCTTTCACTCAATATTAGAAACAAGTCTCAATCGAGGTCAGTCTTTATAAACCGCTTCGTCATTATAGACTTTTGCTAACATGTGAAAGTGTAAAATTAACGTAATGTACTTCCTCAAAACTGAAGCTCGGTTTTTCGTAAGTTCCCTAAAAATCAAAATTGCTCTATGGTCCATATTAGTTCCTTATTCAATATTATTTATCTCATTTAAACGAAACCACTCTGACAACTGCCGTAAATTGTATTTGCCAAATTCCAATTTATTCCACTACGCACTTTCCAGTATAAAATCCTCAATTAAAACTTTGAAAACCATTACACGTTTCAATGTATGGTCTGGAAATAGCATGTATCCATTTATGTATTGTAGATGCAGTAGATGGACTCAGGTCACAACTATTACTTCTGATTCAGAACCAACGAATATAGTCCGAGTCCAGTTTTAGAGCGTGTTTTACTCTCTAATTTTGGTGGTGATGCGTGCGTTATATTTATGCATGGTTTTTATTGCTATAAACAGAATATGAGCATTATGTTGTTGTTGTCTGTGCGTGAATGAGTTACCAGACATTCTGTCTGGTGTTTCACCACTGGACTTTTTTTTGTGTACAGTCTGGCCCATCAAAAACATGCCATATATCCTATAACAGGTATTTCACTCTCAGCTGATCTTCGAAGAGATGTTAGATTAGGATATGATTTATTAGAACTTGGATATATTTCATTATTGACACATATATGGACTATAGAGGAAAATTAATTATTTTAGGCCTGTCAGTGAGATGAGCATAAACATTTACATTACAATTACAGGCTTAATATTAAAAGTAGAGATATGACATTTTGAAAGTTTGTGTATATTTTGTTTTGCAAAGTATAAGTTTCGAATTAAAATTTTATATTCTTTAAATGTTTTTTTAATTGATTTTTTATTTGTTAAATTTAATTTTTGTACTCTTTTATAAATATATTTACATTTACAGCCTCGATGGGGTTGATACTCAGCAGTATCATTGTAACCGGGAGCTTTAAAAACAATAAAGCCCCTTTAATTGATTTGGCGATCGTTAACTAGGGGATGACCTCCCACGGTGTTATTTCCCAGTGTGGACGGATAGATGGAACGTTAACAGATAACTGAACAAGGCTATTAAAAGAAATAAACAACTACGAGCCCCCTTTACCAGTAAATAAAAATAAAATTTAATTAATTAATACATAAACAAAATTTCACTTTTCAATCCAACAGATTTACATTGATGGAATTTAGTCGCAGTGTTCACTTTACATCATGTTACGAGTGGTGAATTAGAGAGTACAATTTCCACGCTTGACAGCATCACCTGGCGTCTCTCTCCTCCTCTCTTGTATTTCCACGTCTAATGTGTACGCTTTGGTCCCCTTTCTGACCCTGATTATTCCGACCTCTCTTAGATGCGGACTTCCCCCTTTGACTGACCCATCGGGTTTTCCTTTTCTCTCGAAAGGGTATAAACTGTTCCCTTAAATACAAGAGTATTACTAAAGCTAGATATGTTTCACCACTTATCTGTATATATATATATATATAGTTACGTATCGGCTCGTTCAAAGTAACACAAAGAAAGAGTGAAGACAACAAGCTTTGTAAATTTTAACAAAAATAATTTATTTCCCTAGAAAACACGCTGAAAAGGTAAATAGGTGAAACAAGACTTACGATTTACGAAGAAGATTCCCAAAATTATGTTCTAAATTTGTGAAAACGCATAAGTCCTGTGAATAAACAGTTCTAATTTGATACAGTCTGAATCCCAGTTCCGTTCCAAGATGGCGGATAATGACGTCAGACGAAGGCTAACACAAAATGTCCAGAATTTTCACTGTAAAGCACAATTTGTATTGTTCTGTTCCGATTTAGAAGTAATTTCATCAAATGTCTTTGTCCAAAGCCAGTAGTGTTGTTCTCCAGGGAAAATAATTATTTAGAAAGTAGATGAAATACAGCTACCACCACTGACAACACACATGTTGTTCCTTGTACGAATGCACAACTCTTTCCAGCACAGAAATACCTTTTCATTAAGGTATTAGAAACTCTGTAAGATGTTATGATGCAACTCTCAGCTATGACTGACCACGACTATGACTACCACTAAATATTTCTTACAGGTAACTGAGCATTTAAAACAAGCTAATGCGTCATTACATGTACACACGCATGATGCACACGTGTGATTTCGCAATCCATCTGGACATTACGAAAACCTAAACAAGTATCAGCCAATCATTTACATAGCTACTGCTGAATGTTTACTTGCGACGAATTTACTATCATACAAAGCTCGTGCTTACACGAGCCACATTTACGTTTTAAATAAATACGATGTTTCTAACATACTATTAGACCTTGCTAACATAATCATCACCATAATAATAATAACATTTAGTGATATAAAAATAAAATAAAAATGAAACAAAGAATTAGAAGAATTTAAATTTTAACACATATGTAATTTAACTACAGGGTCGTAACAATATATATATATATATATATATATATATATATATATATATATATATATATATATATATATATATATATATAAACTCTCTTTGTTCGTATTCAGATTAGCAATTCACACTGCATAAATTCTGACATAATGTGATCTTATATATAAACTCTCTTTGTTCGTATTCAGATTAGCGATTCACACTGCATAAATTCTGACATAATGTGATCTTAACAAATAACTGTCCTTACAGATTTCTGTATTTCGGTAAGGTACACCGCTATATTTAGTACAAATGACCTTAGCTCGAAGTTCATTGCCCTCGCCGCACGGCAATTGATTAGAAATTACCACGTGCTCTCTACAGACAAATGCGGCCGTATATACCAGCATACATTACTACACGTCTTATTTACATTTGACTAGTCAATTCTTGTTCAATAAGATAAATGCTCAATTACTTATGGCATAATATTCACTAAATCTAGCTACAGTAACCAATAACCTGCAAGATCATTTAAGCATTGCGAAATCATATATAAATATACAACTGTCATTAACTCACGATAACAGCATCATCCTACACAGGAAATCAATTCATTAATGTAATCATAAGAAATATGACACATCTACATATTAGGGTTAATTCATAAATCCCTATGAAATACTGCATATTTGAACATTCGTTTGGATTACATCATAAATCCCTATGGAATACTACACATTGAATATTTGATTACATGCAATCCGTCAATTCTATCAATGAACTAATAACTGTTAAATTAAAGAATTAAATTGCATAACACTCTAACATATCAACAGATTTCTATGAAGCTGAATAATCGATTCATAGCATGAATCATAAGCATATCAAACACATTTGCATAAACCAAACAACAAAAATAGAAAATTACATGGAAATTAAAATTGCGTACCTTAATGCTGTTTCTTTTGCCACACAATCGTGTGTCAAATCTCTATAGCCTGTCGTTTCTTCCAAGACAGCTATCTGGCCTTTTTCTAGCTAACGAGGGAAACACTATTCTTTTGTTCCCCCGGAGTCGAACCTGTCTTCTCACAAGGCAAGAATCGAACTAAAGAAATTTGTCTAAAGTTGCTACCTATAAATTCTCAGTCTCCCAAAGTGTACGCCTAAATGTTTCCTGACCAATCGAAAACAACTGTTCCTAAACCTTCCCCCAAAATAATCATGTCTTTCATCAGATTTTAACAGCCTAAAATATGCTGCAATTAGCTTTCCTTTGAAGATCAATTATTTGACATCAAGTCTCTTCCAACCGATACGGTCGGTAATTCTAATGTACTCTCTGTCACAATACCGTTACGATGGCTCGGTCAATTCCACTGAAGCTTAAACGTAGACCTTTTATGTTTCGGAGATGAAATAAGAGAAATCAGTGAACTTTCTCAAGACCTTTCTGGTTTGACTATGATAACTTCAATGCACAATTTATTCAACTTTAGGACTCAGTACTTCTTCAAAATTCGCCACATTACAATCATCATGTAGGACATAGAAAGGAAACTATTCATATTTGTCAGAATAAATATCTTTAAAATTCAGGACAGAGCCTTGTATAAAAACGGCATGAAGAGATATTTCTGGGCTATATAGTGCATTTAGGTCCTTTATACTATTTATTATAGATACAGTAGATATATGACTAGCACATATATGTTTTGAATGGCTTTCGGTAATTGTGTATAGACATAGTGATCTGGTACTTAATACGAAGATGGAGATGAAACCTCGAAGTAGAGCCTACTGAAATTGTCTACTAAGCCATTATAAACTGTTCAAGAAGAACAAATGTACAAATAGGCCAAATAGATTTTATATACTTTCCCCAAGTCGTTTGAAAATGGGTGAAATAAGATAGAGAAATGAAGTAAGTCTAACACATAATGCATTTACTTTTATTGTTCATTTTGGTTACGACATTGATTGAAAAATTGAGGCACCGTGTCATCAGTTGATATCCCATTCTAATGAACAGTTTTGCCTTACGAATTATTAATTACTACTATTAATTAATCCCAAAATTACACCAGAAATGTTCAAACAGATCTTTCGAATTGACTTTGTCAAGTGGTCTGAACATGGTTACATATCCCAAATGTCGAAATGTCCATAGATTGTAGAATGCTTGGGATCAGAGTTTCACATTCAGTAGATCATGTTAGATCATGTTGGATCTCATTGTATCTACAGTTGATATGTTGGGTACATATTTGGCATTTGAAATATCTCAAAATGTTATTTCCATCATGAATTGGATTATGTATGCTAATATATTTTAATTTAGTACATTGACAGAGATCGGTATTGCAACGTCAGCTGATATCACATTCTACTGAACCATTTTTTTAAAATAATTGTAACTGCCACTCTTAACAATGTTCTATAAGGTTTCATTGATCGTTTTAATTAAGACTTCAAAGTTGTACGTGGTTGGTATCCCACATATAAAAACGACCATCCGTGTTTCAAACATTTGGGATACGGAATACTTGATACCTATTGTTGATGTAGATTGATCTATGCAGCACATACTTGGCTGTATTCTCATGATATATATATAATCATTGTTATTTACATCATTAATGAGCTTACTTATGGCAAAATATTTTAATTCAGTGCACTGTCACTTAACGTCCGTGCATATTCTAAATATTGCACCAATGACTATACCTCACCATTGTCTTAAACGTTATGACAGATAGTGTACGTTATTAGTTATTTAGTCTGTAATTGTCTGAACATAACCTCATAAATGTACTTTTAGAATCCTCGTATATTTTTTTTTTTGGATGAATAGTCACTGTTATACATGCCCAGTGATTTCAAATTGCTGAGTGCCACTGCATCAAGTTTAACTTTTTTGAACTTCACTCGAACTCTTAAAATCATTTGAAATCTCGATATCTAGCACACATTACTTCATTTACATACATATTACTGACCATTAAGGTTAATAAAAAATGTCATATTTATTGAGTTCTAGCCTGGTATTTGGAAAAAAGCCGCATAGCTTGAAATCGCTCTAGTAGTTAGGTGGTGGTTCGGTGGTGGTCTAATTAAGATATGTCGAATGTTTCCGTCACAAATAACCGGGATTAGTTCATATTACCACAGAGATGTATAGCACCTCAAATACATGCCACTGGTCTTCGTGAGAGGGATCAGCTCCCTTGTTCTGTAAGGCAGAGCCTCCTTGGGGCTTTATTTTCCTATTACATTGTCACATTTTGTGGTTGTTAATATTGAAACGCAATGCATTGTTACTGTGTGCATGGTACTGGGAAATCTGAGTGTGCAATTATTTGGAGTAACAACTGTCTGAGTACTTGACACAATAAATATAGAACGTGGCACTTGTAGGTGCTCTCAAAAATGCCGGCTAACTCATGACATGAACTTGGCAGCGAGTTAACCTTTGAAGAAATTGTAGACAGATTTGGCTTTTTAGGCTTCGGACAGTTCCTTATTGACAGACAAAGTAGACACCATACAGGAACATTAATTAGGATCTATGGGATCTAAACTCATATGCCTGTCTGCGAGCCAATGACCTTGAAATGTCCCAAGGGCATGCGAGGTAAACGAATACTCAACATGGGCGCCCATACATATTAGGACCAACAATAGGCTAATCTCAAAGAAGAGGCCGCTTTGAAGGTATGTGGTTAACTACACTTGTAGATAAGCCAATTAAGAAAGTATATTTTTTCTTTTTCTTCTTTTATTATTATTATAAATGCTTTTCTTGTATATATATATATATATATATATATATATATATATATATATATATATATATATATATATATATAGTATATATATATATATATATATATTAACTTAACTTTGCCTTTATATTAAACGCCAGGTTTTAACAAACTGTACCGCGTCGTCGTTCTTGATTCTATGCCATCAGAGATTGAGAAAAAAATATTGTGAAACTCATATTCACGCAATCTATTTCCAAAGAAGAAAATCTATGCCTATTTAAGTAAACATAGTTGTAATTGTTTCTTCGATCATATATTGAATATGTCAAAACGAAAATACGAACTAAATGTCTAGAAAACATAAGGCTGGTTGGTTCGGTTCGTTCATTGAATTTTTACGGCGCACCAGCACTGTTAGGCTATTTAGCGCCATACAGAAGGATATATGTTTGATCCTTTAAAAGTGGTAAAAGGTTTCGTATCGACCGGCGATACGAAACAAACCAGTTGAAAGTAAAACGATAAGATGGTAACGGTGATAAATAAATAAAGCTTTCCGATCAACGGAGAATGTAAATGATGTATGATAATGAAGACAGATCAAAAGTAATTAAAATTTAGGGACGGTATATATAGCACATAAAACTGCTCAAGGTGATAGCATAAAAGCATATAACACCGATTCAGCGCCATCATTTATTGGTGATGCGTCAAGGCAAGGCGATGGGTGCCGTTTACCCGCGGACCTGGGTTCGAATCTCCGTAGAGTACGAATTAAAAATTCTCTAACCTGTATGATAGTATTATTTGTATTAAATATTAATTCTGCCTACTATTATCAAGCATTCTTCTATAGAATCCAGGGATAGCACTTTCCTTTCTGTCTGGTGTATATTTATAATTCTATATAATTAAGCCTGTATACCTTGATTTCTTTCATAGGAATTCGGAACGACTGTGTAGATAGATGAGAATTACTTATCAGGTCGTTATGCGAGTGTGTCTGATACGCTCGAGTACATATAACACCGATTCAGCGCCATCATTTATTGGTGATGCGTGCTTAGTCGTGACGGAATATGGGCTGGTGCGTGCAGGCAAGGCGATGGGTGCCGTTTACCCGTGGACCTGGGTGCCATTTACCCTGGGTTCGAATCTCCGTAGAGTACGAATTAAAAATTCTCTAACCTGTATGATAGTATCATTTGTATTAAATATTAATTCTGCCTACTATTATCAAGCATTTTTCTATAGAATCCAGGGATAGCACTTTCCGTTCTGTCTGTATATATATATATATATATATATATATATATATATATATATAACTTGAATTATGCAATCAGAAATAAAGCACGGTGCGGTGCTATAAAACTAAATACTTTTCTCAATGACTATTTCATACATCGTTGAGAGAGGAAACTATAACTATTATATGTAAGAAGACACTGGAAACGGATAATGTTAAAGCAAACATGGTCATTATCACTATTAAATACTGACTATAAAATATTAGGCACAGTTTTATCAAATAGACACAACTTTTGTTGAGCAGCGAGCCTGGAAGAGCTCATGCCAGAATAACAGCCAAATCTAGAACTCAGTTTTAGTTCGCAATGTTTTGGCCTTGATTAGCAGGCATGCAGAAAATGATTTTTGTACTACTAATGTTTCGAGTGCACATATGCTGTATTAAAGACAACACATCACAAACTGGTAAGACTTTTGGCAGATGAGTATAGCATAAGCCTCAAGGAATAACATGAGCCTTATGGAATGTCTCCTGACACTAGCTTGAACGAGATGCTCTGGATAGAACTGATAAAACCGGGTTGAACATGATGTCGTGCTAGCATCGAGGTAAGTGATGAATGATCGGTTGACGTTTTGACGTATTTATCTTTTGTTTGTTTGACAGGATTTAGAAAGGCAATAATCATGCTTGAGGTGGTATCCATCGTGTTATCAATCGTGCTTGCAGTAATCGGGTTCCTTTGCTGTGGTTGCTGTTGCTTTTCTTGTGGAAGAAAAGGAAGCGATAGGTACAATTGTATAATAACTTTAAAAGCAAGAATAAATGTTTTCATAGTTCATAATACCTTATAATGGGAAATGATATATACATTGGAATGCTCTCCAGGACCGTTTACACTCAAGGTCATGTGTTATGTATATGTAATTTAATTACTTATTTGTTAGTTTTAATTTTTTTTATTTTTATTTTATTCCATTACATGTTATTGTAATGATAATTTTGTCTACTGGATTTTATATTTTTTTTAGAAATTCAATTCAGTTCTGTTTGACCTGATAAACAACACAGTAGTTGAAACATTGTATCTAATTGCTGAGCTTGATTCAGAAATCAGTAAGGCTTTTAGTAAACAACTTTTTAAAAAAAATTTTTTTATTCATTCTAAGAGTAAGATTCCTTTAGTGGAATCAAGGCCATACCTGGTGTACGTGACAAATAACATGTGTTTATTGTTGCAAACGTTTGGTTTTCCCAGTGGGATGAAATTTTGACCCCCATCCGCGAATCGGTTTTGCGTTTTAGTGATGTTATCATAATAATTTGCCAGTTGTGCTTTAAACCTTTGAAGCTCAAAGGTGTTTTGTTGTGACCAGTTTGAGTTGACATTTTCTATTTTTTAGAATAAGTAACTTATTTACCCTGGAAAATACTAGTACTCATCAGAATTCTTGGACAAAGGCATTTATCCAAATTTATTCAGAAATCCTAAACTGGAATATTATTTGTTGTGATTTAATAAGGAATTGTTGACACAACAACACTTTGAAGGTTACGGCATATGTCATCGCCTTTCATCTTGGAATTTCGTCGGGACTCGAACTCAGATTCATTTAGGACTTTTCATTGATAGGACTTTTATTTTTTAATTCTTGGATTAATTTTGGATTTGATTCATAAACCGTAAGTCCTTTTTCTCATTTTTACCTTGTTTTTCTAGGGAAATAAATTATTTGTTAAATTTTACAAAGCTTGTTGTCTTCACTCTTTTCTTGTTACATTTTGTACTAGACTAGACACGTAACAAGAAAATTGGTTGCTCGTCCTTGGGATATATGAATTTTGGTTAAAATATTTCAGAAAATTTTAAATTCCCCTAGTTTTTAGAATTTTTTAAATCACATGTATTATTTCTCATTTTTGAAATCTTTAGTGAAATAAACAGGATTTTTACAATGGCATCTTTCTTTCAAATCCTACCCAGGAGCTGTTGGATTGTTTGAAAAAAGATGAATTGCTTGAATTTGCCAGAAAATAAGATCAATCTGAGGCAAAAGCTTCTTTAACGAAGCAAGAAATAAAAAACATTTTGGTCCAGTATTCGGTAGAAAAGAGTCTTTTGAATGAAAGTGTATTAGTCTCTGATATAAAAGTAAAGGAGTTAAAATCAAATTACAAGATGGAATTGGAGTTAAGAATGCTTGAACTTCAGAAAGAGGAGAGAGAGGAACAAATGCAGTTGCAATTGGAGAAAGAGAAAGAACAAATGCATTTACAGAAAGAAGAAAAACAAATGCTATTGGAAAAAGAGGAGAGAGAGAGAAACAAATGCAGTTACAATTTGAGAAAGAGGAGAAAGAGAGAAAGAAAAGAAACAAATGCAATTAGATAAGAGAGAGAGAGAGAGAGAGAGAGAGAGAGAGAGAGAGAGAGAGAGAGAGAGAGAGAGAGAGAGATGCAAATGCAAATGCAAAGAGAGAAGGAAGAGAGGGAATATCAATTTAGAATAAACGAAATAGAGCTGGCAAGTAAAAGGCACGTTCCCACTTCGTATACAAATTCAAGTTTTGATATTACTAAGAATTTTAGGCTACTACCCCCTTTTAGCGAGAAAGAAGTAGACAAATATTTTCCCTATTTTAATAAAGTTGCTAAAAATTTGAAATGGCCAACGGAGCGTTGGACTCAATTATTACAGTGTACTTTTTGGCGAAGCCCGAACTATCTATGCATCCCTGTCAATACAACAAAGTGCTGACTATGATCTGGTTAAGGAATGCATCTTAAAGGATTATGAGTTAGTCCCTAAGGCTTATCGGCAAAAATTTAGGAACTATAAATAAGAAGTTGGACAAACTCATGTCGAATTTGCAAGAGAAAAAGACCAGTTATTTGACAGATGGCGCTTAGCCAAGGAAGTTGATCAAGATCATGAAAGTCTCAGACAACTTGTATTACTTGAAGAGTTCAAGAACTGTGTCTATAGTGACATTAAGACTTATCTCGAAAAGCATAAGATCAATACCATGGAAAATGCTGCTCCTGCTGCTGACGAGTATTTCTTAGCTCATAAAGTTCCTTTTGTAGGCAAGTCTTCCACTCAGCAGTCTTCTGGTAAAAAGGTATTTCAGTGTAATACGAGCCCTTCGAAATCTTAATCTGCCACAACTTTTAGAAATCAAGCTTCTGATAAAATTGATTTTAAAAAAATCCTTGTATCTTCCTACGTGTACCTACTGTAAGAAGAAAGGACACGTCATTTCTGATTGCTTCAAATTGAAAAATAAGCATCAGAATCAAGACAGACCTATCCCAAACGCTCTTATTTCTAAGAGGTCAAGGTCAGGGTCATGTATTGAAAACAATACATTTGTTGGGTCTAATAAACCATAGCCTGATTTTATTATGGAGAATTATGAACCATTCATGTCGAAGAGTTCTATATCACTCTTGGGTGATTTGGCCAATCTTATCCCTATTAAATTTTTAAGGGATACAGGAGCTTCTCAGAGTCTTTAATTATCAGATACTTTGCCTTTTTCTGAGAAGTCCTGTTCTAATGAGAGTGTTCTCATTCAGGGAGTAGAGTGCGGTTTTGTTAATGTTCCTCTCCATTCTGTAAATTTGTCATCAGATTTAGTTTCAGGACCTGTGACAGTTGGCATAATGTCTTCTTTACCCGTTGAGGGCATTCATTTGTTACTAGGCAACGACCTAGCTGGAGACAAGGTTGTGGTTAATCCACTTGTAACTGACAAGCCTTCTTTGGACCAGAAAGTTGATCCTACTGAAAATATATTCCCTGATTTATACCCAGCTTGTGCAGTTACTAGAGCTATGGCAAAGAAAGCTCTTGAGAATGATTTTGATAAGGAACATATTCCTTTAGCTGATACATGTATTGGTCAGGATTTTGATGAGGTCACTTTCACTCCTGATTTGGATCAATCAAAAGGTATTGATCATAGTGATCCTCTTTTAATTACTCATTCTCTTTTATCTAATCATGGTGACAAACGACAATCACCTGTCGTCGAACAGGAAAGAGATCCTGAGATCTCCTGTTTGTTTCAGAGGGCCATTAGTGAAATTGAAGTCACTGAAGTACCTGTCTGTTATTTCATTAAAAACGGAATTCTTATGAGAAAATGGAGACCTCCCGAGGTACCTGCTAGTGACGAATGGTCAGTGAACTATCAGATTGTAGTTCCAAAAACTTACAGACAAGAGTTTGGCCCATGAAACTCCTCTGGCTGGTCATTTTGGGATAAATAAAACTTATCACAAGATCTTGACTCACGTTTATTGACCAAAAATCAAAAGTTATATTTGTAAATTTTGTAGATCTTGTCATATTTGTCAAATGGTAGGAAAACCCAATCAGAAGATACCTAAGGCTCATCTGCAACCTATTCCTGTATTTGACGAACCATTGAGCAGAATTATGGTAGGTTGTGTTGGTCCCTTACCTAAGACCAAGTCAGGTAACCAATATTTGTTGAAAATTATGTGTGCGTCAACAAGATTTCCAGAGGCAATTCCTTTGAGGAATATTAAAACCAAAACCATAGTAAAAGCTTTGATAAAGTTTTTGTTTACTCAATTTGGCCTTCCTAAATCTGTCCAATCGGATCAAGGGTCAAATTTGATGTCTGGAATTTTCCAGAAAGCTGTGCACGAATTAGGCATTCAACAATTTAAATCTTCTGCTTACCACCCTGACAGCCAAGTTGCTTTCGAAAGATTTCATCAGACTTTGAAAAATATGATTCGATCATATTGCTTTGATACGAGTAAAGATTGGGATGAAGGCATTCATTTACTTGTGTTTGCTGTTAGGGAGTCAGTTCAAGAATCTTTAGGATTCAGTCCCTTTGAACTAGTTTTCGGACATACTGTGTGTGGACCATTGAAGTTGTTGAAAGAGAAACTTCTTTCTAATGAAGATACTGAACTCAATCTTTTTGATTATATTTCTGATTTTAAATACAAGTTGTCAAAGGCTTGTGAGGTTGCAAGAGCAAATCTGCACCCTACTCAGTTAAAAATGAAATCAAGATATGATAAAAACTCAAGGGATAGGAGTTTTCAGCCTGGTGATAGAGTTCTAGCTCTCTTGCCCATTCCACAAAATCCCCTTCAGGCCAAGTATTATGGTCCATACACGGTTGAAAAGAAAGTAAATAATTGAAATTACACCATAAATACTCGAAAACAAAAACAACTTTCCCACATAAACATGTTAAAGGAGTATATTGAGAGAGATAGCCAAGTAAATCATGCAAATAATTTAGTTGTACCTGTCCCACAAACTGAGGATTTAAGTGAAGACATTCAATCCGACTCCTTTGATCTTGGAGCAACAAATCTTAAGAATTCGGAAATTATGAAAAATCTGGACCAGAAACTTTTCCATTTACAACAAGAAGAAAGAAATGAACTTAAACAGTTATTATTCGAATATGAGCACTTGTTTCCAGATATTCCTACGAGAACAAACAACATTTTTCATGACGTAGAAATTGTAGATTGAAAACATGTGAAACAACACCCATACAGGATGAACCCTCTCAACCAGGAATACTTGAAAAAGGAAATTCAGTGTTTGCTGGAGAACGATTTCATAGAGCCCAGTAAAAGTGACTGGAGTTCACCATGTATACTTGTTCCGAAACCAGATAAACTTTCCGTATGTGCACTGATTACAGGAAGGTGAATAGTGTGACATAAACATATTTATTTCCATTACCAAGTATCGATGACTGTATTGATAAAATTGGAAATGGCAAGTACGTCACCAAATTTGACCTTCTGAAAGGATTTTGGCAAATTCCACTAACGGAAAGAGCAAAGGAAATTTCGGCATTTGTGACTCCAGATGGACTCTATCAATATAATGTAATGCCGTTCGGGATGAAGGGTTCCCCAAGTACTTTTCAACGATGATTAATACGATTACCTCTGGTCTAAATAATTGTCATGCTTACATCGATGATGTCATCATCTACAACGACATCTGGAAAGAACATCTAGCAACGATTCGGAAATTCTTCAACAGACTCACTGATGCAAATTTGACAAACAATTTATCTAAAAGTGAGTTTTGCCGTCCTTGAGTAGCTTTTCTAGGACATATTGTGGGACATGTACAAGTTAAATCTATAGATGCTAAGGTCAAGGCTATCTCTAATTTCCCTGTGCCTGTCAGTGAAAAGCAACTGCTGCGATTTTTAGGTATGGCCGGATACTATCGGAAATTTTGTTCCAATTTTTCTAATATTGCTGAACCCCTGACTAACTTGTTGAGAAAAACAAGTTTCTTTTGACTGAAAAATGTCAGGATTCTTTTGATAGGTTAAAACCATACTTAAAAGTGCGCCGGTTCTTACAGCTCCAAATTTCAATCAACCATTTAAAATATCTGTTGATGCAAGTGATGTTGGGGTTGGAGCAGTATTGATTCAAGAAGACAGAAATGGTGTTGATCACCCAGTGTGCTATTTCTCTAAGAAATTAAATAAGCACCAAAGGAATTTCTCAACAATCGAGAAGGAATGTTTGGCTTTAATATTTTCATTACAGCATGTTGAAGTTTATATTAGCTCAGCCCCTTCTCCGGTTGTTGTGTTTAGTGATCACAACCCCATTACTTTCATCGACAAGATGAAAAATAAAAATCAAAGATTATTAAGGTGGAGTTTGTTTTTGCAAGAAGATAATCATGACACCAGGCACATCAAAGGAAAAGACAATTTGTTTGCAGATGCACTTTCTCGTATGTAGAAATATTATTTCATGCACACTTTGTATAGCTTTCTTATGTAATTTTGTTTTATCTCGTGTATAATTTACATATGGTAAAAAAGAAAGCTTTATCACATAAATCTTTCTTTTTCTTTATGGGGGAAGTGTTACGTATGTGTAATTAAATTATTTGTGTGTTGGTTTTAAATTTCTTTTTTTTTATTTTTGTTTCATTACATTTTGTTGTAGTGATAATTTTTACTGGATTTGACATTTTTCTCAGTAAATTCAGTTATCTGTTTTGACCTGATTAGGACGCCAAATATTGCTTTATCACTATTTTTAGCTCACCTTGGTTGAGACGTTTGTGAAGACTAAGCGAATACGATTGGCTATTACCAAGGTCATGTTCGGCCCACGTGTTAGCTAAGTTCTAAACAGCCTTTCGTTTTTATTTATTTCCAGCGTGAGAATCTGATTCTTAGATAGGGTTATTCTAGCCTACTTCTAAAATGGCATTTTTTTTTAAAATTGCGCTGTTCAAATTAGTGATCACGTAGCCCCGTTACGTGAGCCATCATGTGATCTAAAATCGTGGGTTAAAACAGACGTTTTCTAGTAGATTTAGCAGTCGTAAAATAATACCTTAGGAGCTCAGAGGTATTTTGCGTTGTTGCCATTTGAGTTGATTTTCGTATTTAAAATAATTTATTCACCTGGAAAATAATCTTTTTCAACGAAATTCTTGGACAAAGACATTCACTGAATTATTCGGAATTCAAAAGCCGGAGTTATATTCTTGGTGACTCAACAAGGAATTCTTGACACATCAGTACAATACTGCATTCATCTGACGTCATCATCCTCCATACTGGAATTTCATCGGGATTCTAACCTGGATTCAATTAGAACTGTTTAGTGATAGGACTTATATTTTTCAATTCTAGGATTAATTTTTGGATTATATTCACAAACCGTAAGTCCTATTTCATATCTTTACCTTATTTTCTAAGGAAATAAATTATTTTGTTAAAATTTACAAAGCTTTTTGGCTTCACTCTTTTCTTTGTTACTTTTGAACTAGCCTAGTCACATAACAGTATACTCTGATACTAATGCGAACAAAAGGCCGTCAGACCGTGGAAAATGTATATTTTTTAAACTTGAGGAAAGAATAGAAAACTCAAATCGCTTTATTTTTCTTGTACATATGTAATTTATATTGTCAATGATTTATGGTGCAGCCTCCCTGGATATTCAATGGCAGTTTTGTTGACTGTAATAACCAGATATTAAAATATTTATTGTTGAAACATCTTACTAAGCATATAGCTTGTCAACGATTTTTTAATTTGACAGCATATATAATAAAGTAGACTAAAACTATTACGATATTCATGGCATCAGATACGGATTTTCGTGTTATACTAATTAGTTTTTCAATGCACTCAAGGGCTCTAATCGGTTAAATTTCAAATTAAGAATTGCTTGCTTTCGTCTATCAAAGGCAAGAAACAGCTGGAGTTGAAATTTTTGTATATAAGAAGTCATGTATTCACGGGTCTAGTGTATATTTTACCTTTTGATCATATATGTTTTATGCAGTAACCTGTTTTCCTTTATTAACCTACATCGCAAGGAGATTAGTTGTCTCTTTCGTAACCCTTCTCCTGTTTCTTCTTTCATTTTGTTCAAAGTTTTCCTTGTACAATGCATATACCTTTCCCTTTCATAAAATTCGTGTTACGTGTGCATATTCTTACTTAGCCCGCACATAATCTTCTATAGCATTTCACCATGTCCACATTTTGTAACTTACTAAACATCTTTCATATGCATTTTGTACAAATGTAGACTTCATTCATGGTCATCACTCTCCTGAAATGAGCACTTTGAATGAACAGAACTCCCTAGGTGAACTAGCTGATGCTCAGACTCAGAACTAACTGACTAAATGAATCTTTCTGTCTTAATTACAACTTTATATTTCAAAACTTATCTTTCGCATTAGGCTTTCAATCATTGACAGATTGATAATTCATAATAATACTATTAATAGTTTTGGTTTGGTTTGGTGCTTTACGACAAAGTAACACAAATGGGTTATTTAATGACGAATCAATTGTTTTGCTCAAAGACACACGTCGGTAGGTAACACAAGCTAGTCCAACAGTAGGATTCGAACCCGCACCATTTCGTTAATCTGTCGGGCACATTTACAACTCAGTGACAGCGGCTCACTAAAATAATAATAATAATAATAATAATAATAATAATAATAATAATTTTATTATTATTATTATTATTATTATTATTATTATTATTATTATTATTATTATTAGTTGTTGTTGTTGTTGTTGTTGTTGTTGTATTATCAAAAGACAGCCTCGATAACATCTACTAATATTACTACTGCCACTATCATTTGTACCACTACTAATACTCTTACAACAACTATTAGTAATTTTCAGCACGATACCTAACTCATTTTTTTTTTAACGCTGAACATTTAGTTATCAGTGAAGTAAGGACACTCTAAAAAATGTACTAGTCACAGAATTTATGAGCACTGAATATATTTTAACCAAACGATATAGGCAGAAAACCCAAAGAGTTCACGTACATTATATTCTAAATTTGATACTTATCACCATAATCCTTTTCGTGCAGATATTTCAGTGAAAATCTACATAATTATTATCGACATCATTAGGAAATAAATATTACACTTATTAAATGTTATTTATTGTAAGGAATGGTTTAATTAAAGTGAATTTTTCTTGAACTGGGGGAAAACAAAGGAACTTCTAAAACCAGATTGCAAACCTCCAATCAAAGTATTCTAGTACAGACTTTCAACTCACATCACCATAGCAACACAGCCATCTGCTGTAGCTGAAGCAGTGGTGTTATGCAAAACTAACGGTTAAGTACAGGTCAAGTCGGCATTGAAGATACATTTTCCTAGCCTAATGTTTTAAGCTTATTTAGATCCCACTGTTCCATATACTGATAAAATAAAGTTTGGTACTTAATTAAGAAGTACGATTTAAAGTAATGTTATGTATTCGCCGTTTAAGAGACTTTAAATGAGTACATTTTAACTTTCAAAATTTTATACACATGTTTAATGGAGATGCATTAAATTAGTTGAAGTTTGTGGCAAATGAATAACTATATGAACGTAATCTGACCAACTCCAGTTATTGTTTATGATGGCGTGTTGGAAAACTTACATATTCTCCAAGTGAAAGCAGTATGCCATAATCTGCTTTAATCCCCTTTAGAATCTTTCGATGCAAGTTGAAATTGCAGATATATTCTCACTGGTACAAAAAAAACTTATTTCAAATACGATTACGGCAGATATTATGGAAAAAACAAAACGCTACGTGTATTATATGCATAGAACAAGCAATCTAGCATTTAAATGATTCAGCTCAACACTGTCATACAAACGTTTACGTGATTTTAGAGACATTCTAAAAGTAATACTTTTTATTTGCCAGGGGGAGAACATAAATAAAACTGTACAAGTTCAAAAGAATGCAAAATTACTATTCTTCTCGTTAGAAAGATTTTATCACAGCGCAATAACTATTTACATAAGCATATATGTGTGCTATGAAGAGGGAAACTACATGCATTAACAAGGGTTTTTACAATTGACGCCAAAAATAAGATTGTATTAAACTCATTGCTTAAGATTTCATTGAATATAAAGTTTAACATTCACCAAACCCTTATTAGACCTTTAACCAAACAAATACAAACGTTTACAAGACATCTATTCTTGACGCTTACAGCAAGTAATACACAGTTTTAAATGCGAATCTTAGTATTCATTAAATGTTTATTAAATCATAAATGTCAAATTTATAAACGCTTACAATAAATTCATATTATTTAAACTTAATTTTTCATATAGTGAAAAAAAAAATGATTGGCATCTGTTGAATATTTATATCAGGGAAAATCTCTTATAAATATTTGAAACTATAGGCAACTATGTACTTATAATTAATATTAAATCTGTACAAGTTACTGACAAATGTTTGCCCATGACACCAGAGAAATGTTACATCTACGGGGTAAATACGAATGTATAGAAATCCAAAGAGAAGCCTATTTTAGAACTTTAAAATTATTTCATTTATATAAATTCTACAGCTCCTTATGCTATTGTGCTTCAAGAGCATATAATTCACCCACCTTTAACGTCCTGGCAACGGAAATGAAATTCTGCGCATGCGCATTTGTGTGGGGCAGAAGAAGAAAGAAAAGCAAGCAAGTGAATTCATATCTCTAATAAAATGAGCCATTACGTGAAAACTTTGCCTGAAAAGTGCAAATATAGGTACTATTAAATGTTGTCTAGTCTTGGATTCGACAAACCTGAGTTCTTTATGCTGATGAAAAAATTTTCAGGAGAATTTGTTTTTCTACAGTTAAAATGCCAAATTTTAATGTTTACAAGCATAGCTGTTCAAATGTACTGGGCACATGTAACAATATCGTCGAAATATTAACTAATAACACGCTGGATTGAAATCGAATGTTTGAATAATCATAAAACTAAAGGTGTCATTAATTATAACCGATATATATTTTTACAATAACCAGATAATGAGATCAGAGTATTTACCAAAAAAGTACTTAGAGCCATTGAATGTCGATTATTTCATCCGCAAAACCCGACTGATATAACTTTTTGCAAGTGTAAATGGTACCGTATTGAAATGGAACCATAGTTACCGAAGAGTTAGGATAAATGATGTAATAGTTAAAGATTATCCTGACCAACTGAGATCTCAGTATTGTACATCATAGCTGAAAACAGTGTAAGCCAGTATACATACTTGCATTATGCTCACACAAGAAATATTGTAACAACCAAAGGAGTTTCTTGACCAAGCGATGTCAAACCCTGGCGCGAATCCCTCTTGGAGTCATAAGTTTCCCCAGATTTCAAAGACTCCCATACAACTACTTTTGTAAACTGGAAGGTCCAAAGTGTCCATTCTATAAATAATATTTCTCTAATTAATACATGACCACAAATCTGACAACTTCCCAATTGTCTGTCAACCGCACACCGGCATGGTTTCTCCTCATTAACTTTCCGTAACGTATCGCCAGTATTTTACGCCGTGAAACTATACAACAACCTAATACAGGGAACTATTTTTACTACGCCACCTTCGGCCAGTCAAATCGTGATTTTGAGGCACATTTCGCCTGTAACTTTGCACGATATTTACCACCATAACAACAATAAACGGCACCTGCCAACGGCGGAACAGTCCCTTCTCGTTTATTCCATTGTATAATTTACCAGTCTCCAATCATAAATACTGCACCTGAAGTCATATGATCAATTCACACGATTAGATTTTAATAGGGTCTACTGAGCGACGGAGACACCCATGCGGTTCTGACCTGAATTCACTTAAAGTAAACCATTGCATCATGGAAACTCACTAACATTTCATTCAGTGACGTTGTCTCCTAGTAATTAGCTAATTATTTCGGTCTGAGGACTATATTTTCAGCACCGACTTCCCATGATCAAACATGTAATAAAAAAAATCTAAGAAATCCTTAAAATGGAGAGCTATCAACAAATGCGCATAATCCAAATTTGTTACAATGTTATTCTTACCTGGGAATTGTATTAACTATTTTAAATATTTTCAATGTACTCGTGGATGGGCAATGTCGTTTTGCGTTCTGCCTTGCTTATTAAATGTATTATCTTTGTTCAACAAAAGATGATTTAGAGAGGATAAAAAAGAAGTTTAGTTAAACGATCATGGAATGAAATAAACACTGGGGACAATAGCGTACGTTGTATCAAACCTACACATGAATCACAGAGATTAATTTAGATTTTGCCTAACGGTCAATCTGTCCGCACTCGAAATAAGGAAATAGGTGAATAATGCAAAAGTCGACCATTGTCTGATAACCAACGTCCATCTGACACTGCCATATACTGCAAGTTTTTCCATAACAAAAAGCAGTTTGACCTGTAGATCTAATGCAATACGCATAGTTCAATTATTATTGGAAGCATATTCCATTTAGTCTGTTTCTAGTTAAAAATGAAAAGTGAAACCAAGGGACAATTTGTTTGCAATTAGTATCAATGCACATGGATGATCCGAAAAGAAAAGCAGATCTCAAAGAATATTTTGCAAGAGCTCGCATAAAGAAACTCTGAAAATATAAGAGTAAAGTGTAATACCACCTAGCTGAAGTAATCGCTAGTAGTTAGGTGAATAAGTGAAATTACACTTACGCGCCGGACAAAAACACCATTTGTTTCACACAAGTATCGCATGGGGTCAGATATTCAGAAAACTTACAAGCTCCAAACAATCTGATGAGCAGGGGGATATTGTGGCGCCATTTTGGTGTCAATGCTATCAGAATGTCTCAAAACACAGATAAACGTAATATCAAATATCATACAAGTATTTTAGGGGTTAGAACTGAGTGTTTCACTTTTGTCTTATTTAGTCTGTGAATAAGTTGTAGAAAAAATAATAAAGCGGTGTCATAATGATGTCATAACATCATTTTAATGACGGAAGTATCTCCAAAAGATCTGAGTGATAACACGAGAAAAGTTCTTCAGCAAGGTTAATAGTAACAAAATTATTTCTACCAAGATAACCTAAAGATAACAATGTGGTCATGGTATTTGCTTGAGTCAAACCATGACAACTGAATATTTCTGACAGTTGCAACTGCCAAGTTCAGTGCACGTCAGTCCGGCTTTGGGGCACTTTCAGCTTCGACAACCTTCAGACTTGCAACCGCATTCTATCAGCTTACTGCAGGCTTCAGACGCTTCAGTAAGAGTCATCAAGATAGGCTGCCAATGGTCATCTTCCATTGTCCACCCACATCATTTTGTCGTGTCCGGCGCGTGTCGCATTATTGCCCATGTTCTTCTTAAAGCCACCTGACTGCAGAAATGTACGACTCTCGCTACCGGTAATTTTGATTATATTCATGTTCGAGTCAATGTTCTGGTAGTCTAATAAATATCAATGTTACATATTTAAACACAATTTTGTACTTAGCCCTTTTAGCATAGCTTGTACTGTTTGATTTCTTTGTACTATTACTTATTTAGTTGCTTTGGGGGTCTGTACAAATGAGTTAAAGGCAATGTATTAGAAATACCAAGTTAATAATTACTGGGAAAAAATTAATTTTACTATAAATCCTTGAATAAAAGCTTATCATCCAATGAACATTAGGAAGCAAATGATAGTCACCTTTGCACTTGTAAGTTTAAATATATTGCTAAGCTACACCTTCGCCATGAAAAAGATACAAACACACCATATTGAGAAAACTGTTTAAGCAGATGAAAATCCAGTGAGATGATCTAAATACACACATACATTAGCACATGAAATTTCATCTATACTTTTCCTACCAGTAACCCAAAATATAAGTCTAGACAAAGAAAAAGTGAACAAATGAAGTATTCATTTAGAATTTTTAAAGATTAGACAGGTCATCTATTGGTCCTCAAAATATTGAGCCTATTATATTTGTTTCTTTAGGTGGAATGGTTATTGCATAATCGTGTTAACAAGCGTAGGACAGACGAAAAGGCGGACGAAAGAAAATAAATATTACACATCTGCATAAGAAACAGAAAGGAGGGTATTTCTTTGTGTCATCATTCAAAACAAAGTAACCTTTTTGACCGACATATTCCTTCCAAGCTAAATATCTTTCTTGAATGACCTCACCATTAAAATCTGTCTGATTGTTCTGTCAAGACACCCGGCTTCACCGTCTTCGTGATAAGCTGAACTGATCGGACTGATATGAGACTAGGGTTTGTTTCAGATGTTTGACGTGCACCTTTACTGTCACTTGTTCGATATTCTTAAATCCTCTCATAAATCTTATGGACCTTTCATGTAACAGATTGTATCTTGCTCTCCATGATTGTCATGATAAGTCAATATATCTCATTGTGCTTTGGACACTATGCAATACCCCCGCCCCCAACACACATATACACGCACATTGTCATTTAAGATCAGTATATGTAGTTTTATCCATTCAAAAGTGTATCGTGTTTCCATAGCGATTATACAATCTTTGGTATAATTTTGGGAAATCTCAAATTTCATATTAAAATCTCATTCAAGATTATGAACAGAGGTTTTAACCAGTAAAATGTTTACTGCGTTTCAATAGCGATTTAGCGACCTTTAGCAAAATAGCTGGAAACCTTGTCTGTTGCTTCTTTCAGCGTCAATCTATTTTGTGTCCAGTTGGCTCTCTAACAGTCGCTGTACACCATATGGGTCTAAAGATTTTTAGTACTTTTTCATAATAAAAACCCAAACAGTGAGAAATGAAAAGTTTAATTTGTATTTCTTGAAAGTGCTTCGATACTGTATCGTCTGAATAACATTCGAAAAATACCTATGACCTATGGGACTACCTTCAATTTTTATCGCTTAAATAAACTCAAAGAAAGTACACAAATGTGTTATTTAAATCCCCAATAAATCTGTACACTTCACTAAAACCTTGCGGAAAAATAAGGAATCCAAACATACATTTGTATACAGCGATCTAGCAAATGCTACAGTTACCAATGACCAATACAGTGTGGACTTGAAAAAAATACGCCTTTCCCGAACAATATAGTATAAATTTAACGATAATTAATTACAACTGCTTCTTTGGGGTGTCATGTGTGACTAGTTTTTATTAGTATTGTGTTACAAAATTATTGCAACAAACCAAAGTAAAGAAAACAGTCACTTTTATGAATTAGTCCACATCTTTTTGTAAATTTTACTGTATAATTGAATTCAGTAGAACTCAGAAGAATTTATTCATGTAAGTACATCATGATTGTGGTGTTTATACATTTATATAAAGTGTGATCATTGTACATCAAAGCATACATTTACAAATTAATACTACAAATGAGACAAATGAGACAACACATACATACACATGGATTATAATCGTGAGATAACAAAGGATGGTTCATATTTTGAGATGTAACAAATACACCAACAAAATTAGAGTTTATGAGAACCGTCTTATTTCCTTATATATACTTAGCCCAAATACAAATTATTTCCTAATATGAAACTAAAACAATTATCACATTTATACATATTCCGACCATTCTGGAAACAACATACCGAATTTAATTTAGTTGTAAAATAAAGACAGTAAATTGTAAAATAGTTCTTTATTTTTAGCATGTGATTTGAATAAAAAGGTATCTTTCTCAAATTTTCTAACTACCACACTGTCATTATACAATTTTGTACCTACTTGCTGTACCCTGGTTGTGTGTGTGTGTGTGTATATATATATATATATATATATATATATATATATATATATAGTTTCGTGGACATGTACAGTTAAATTAATACCATCCAGTGTTTGTGTAGGGGAATGCGTACATCACAAGCGCACTCGTAAATTTAAATCAATACCATCTCATGTATGGTTACGAGTAACATTGTACAGTGTTTTAATCACGAGCATCCAGGTAGTGGCGCCAGTACAGCACGAGCGCACGTGCAAATTTTGTTAACTGATACCATCTCGTGTGAGGCACAGAAGGTACGAGAAAACATACATAGAATACTTGGATAATTAACACAGTACGATCTTTACTTACATAATAGATGAATATAATCTCACTAACAGAGATACGGACCCTTGGTGGTGAAACGCGATGAGGATAGACGGCACAACAGAACGATATCTGAATGTGTGTCAGGTCAAGCTAACTCCTAAAGCAAAGCAATAAAAAAACACAGCAATAGAATACTTGTGATAGCTACCTAATGAACACGCATTCTTCTAGAAATGAGTGTGTGTGATTTGGATTTTTAAAGTAGCTTTAACAATTTTTCAGCCATATCGCTACGTTGTCTGCAGTGTGGCAGTTTAGAGGGATGTCTAGCACTGGTGCATCATGCCGCAGACATGTAGCATGATGTCCCACCCAGTCACATTATCCTGACACCAGGCCGACCAGTCCTAACACTAACCTCTTAATACTGAGCGCGTAGCGAGACAACTGTTAGTACCATTTTTATAAGTCTTTGGAATGATTCGTCCTGAGTTTGAACCCGCGACCTCCCGCGTCCGAAGCGGACGCTCTAACCACTTAGGCCACCTAGAAATGAGACAGTTATATATCCTGGGTTAACAGTTAATAGGTTTCTAGGGTATAAATCATTTCCAAGCATGTTTAACACACGTAAGAAATGAAAAACAAAATCATTTTGGGTTATGAATTTCAGCAGTTTTATACACATGCAATAACATCCTTTCTATCCTTCTATAAACAAATTTTAAACTGCCAAAAAAAAAATACCACAACAAAGACAAACAGATAGTCGAAAATCAGTTCATCAAAGACAAATATCGTCTGTTTTGTGGTCTGATTTAGGAGCGAAAGGTTGGTTGTTTGTATCTCAGCAGGCATGATTGTCAAACAAATTTTGATTGACCTAAAAACACGAATGCTAATTTCATATTTTAGCATTGTATCACTATACTTTAGATAATTAAAGTTAAATTACTATATGGAGTAAGGTTTGGAACATTACATGGCGTTGTTCTGGGTAATATTCGCAAGACAAAAATATGTGTTGTATACTTTCTTCAATTAAACATCAATACAGAGATAATCCAATTAAATACTTTTTAAATGATTGTTCATTAATTGAGATGCAATTTGTATTAAGTTGAGGAGGAAAAATTTGATATTTCCTTCTACCCAAAAACAGTGTCTGGGAACATGATTGTCACGATTGTTTAATGACTCTTTTATTAATGGAGTCGCTTTAACGAGTCTTGATAGATAAAGTGTTTCCTTGTCGGATGACTGAAGGATGAAAAAGTTGTAGTAAAGACTTTTATTCCAGCTTGTATTGATTGGAATCTATTTACGTCACAAGCTATGTCATTAACAACTGGTGCAATCGGAGATATTATAAATAAGGAAGCCTTGAACCAGTTGCCATTTTGCATAGAAATGTAAGTTGGTGTTTTTTGTAGTCTGGATCCATGACTTTCCAGCCTTATTTTTCTCGACATAAAACTTCAATAGTTACTATTTGTTTTGCATTGGCTACGATTCTGGCTGCCTTATTTTTAACATTTTTAAGTTCACCTTTCTCAAGTAAAGTATAGTCTTAAACTGACAAAGTTTGACAATTTTAAAATATCTTCTGCCAAAACAATTTATTGTTGTGTATTCGCATGTTTTTGTTGTCTTTTTTATCCATTAAATCCCTAAAATTTTAAATTGTCTCATAAAATTAAAAAACGACAAGTGATATTTAGCTGTTACTGGGTCATTTGTAGTCATCGGAATGGCTTATACTAAAGTAGAACAAATACAGGGAAAATGTATATACTTATATTTTGTTGTTTCTCTTTTTATTTATACCTCACCAAGTAAAATTGGAAATACAGATCAATGAAATAAATACAATTTACGAAATAAATGGAATTCTGAAAGTTTCCCTTGGACAAGGAGGAGGTAATTCTGCGAAGTCCTCTCAAGTGTAGTGCGCTACAGGTGTGTAAACCTGTGTCCCCCTAGTGTACGCCATTTACCACATTTGTGTCATTCTCCCAATGTATGTGGAAAACACATCATATGAGTCAAATAAAAATGTAGTTTTTCAAAACATCTAGACCCCGAGGACATGTTTTCGTCTAAAATCAAATAAAATCCTCTATAAAGGAAGTGTATAGATGCTTTCCCTGAGGTGGACCTCCTAATGTATGTGGATTACAAGGTCCTCCTAATGTAGGTAATGCTTGTGTGTGTGTGTGTGTGTGTGTTAAAGTACAAATGTGAAGCCAATGAATTCTCGAAATCCCTGAAATTTTCAGCAAGTACGTGAAATCACTGATTCACTCAGGAGTTTCATGAAATCTCTAACATTTTAAGTAATTTCATGAAATCACTGACTAAATGGTCACCAGATTTCACAATCTTACTAAAGCCAGATCAGAAATAATGTGAAATGATGGAGAAAGCAAAGTGTAGAATGTGGCTTCATTTTTAGTTTTCAATTCTAAGTTAATACAAAAAAGGTGGAGATGTAGCTCATGTAACTATTTGGTATTTAAAGCCATAAAATGCGCCCAAATATGGTTTCCCAGTTTAAATAAAATCTGCACGAATTGCTTCGTATAATCAGCTATTCTTTCAAAGCAGTATTGATTTAAGACCTAAATATAAGGTTTCACATTACTCAGGCAATCAAAGTCTACATATATGCCAGCTGGAAATGTGGCTTCCTAATTGATATTCTAGTTTGTGTAGTGTTTGATTGTTGTGGCTTCTTTTAACCGCTTTCTAATTGTAATAAACTTCATCCCTTGTCGGAAGTAATCATTAACTCAGCCTTGGATAGCTTGTTTCACAATGGCTAACAGCGCTGAAGAAAAGTCTAATAGAGATCTCTATGAAATGTTTGACCAATATGAAAAGTGTCTGATACCAAAAAGAGGATTATTTTTAAATTGATTGATGATATTAAGGCTGACAGTCATGATGCAAGGAAGAAAATCATACAATAGTACTACCTTCTCTCAAAGTAAGTGTTGTTCGTCTGTGATTAGCTGACACATAATGTTAAACCAGATGTATACGTAATTTCGAGGTAATGTTACTGTTAGTATAGTACAGAAATGAGCTACCGTTATTGTGTTTAGTTAGGCTTTCTTCTGTGTATGTGTGTTTTTATATTTATTTTTTTAAAACTGAATAGGTAAAAAACACTAAAACTTGGATGACCAGTACATAAGCCGACCCACAAGTCCAAAAGGACATCAAAAGATGCACGCGGTAAGTTTTAAATGCATTTATTTAGGCAAATTTATATTAGCAAAAATGTATACCTATCTCATGGTTGGCATGAATGATTATTACATTGCAGTGTTGTAAGTTAATATAATTTGTTTGAGAAGTCACTGAATTTATTTAATTTTTCTGTTTTCTTATTGTTTCTGCCTAGTTCAGATTTGTGCATAATTTGATCGGACGATGACCACGATCATTCGAGGGTTGCTGTAACAGCTCTACCTTTTAATTAATTATTGTTTTTATGCATTATTGCATTAGAAATTTTGTACCAGTGCACCAGTAATTACGTATTTATTTTGCCTTGAAAGTGTAAATACCTAACTCATTAAAATGTGATCCCAGTATGACAACATCGAACAAATATAGTGATTGGTACAACGCCATAAAATACCGTAAAACACCCGTGGCTGTCCAAGCACAACCAGATACCACAACAAAAACCAATAAAACAGATATAGATGAAATGCTAATCAGGATTGAAGCGATCCCAGTTTCAGATCCTGACAAATACCAAAAATAAAACAAGCCATCAACAAAATTTCTTAATTAGAAAGACGTTTCGCCCTGCCTTTAGTATAAGCATGCCATCAGTACCACAGCTAAGATAGCTCGCAAAGCAGCATGGCATATACATACCAAATCGAATGAGAAATGCTGACATTCTTGAATTATTTTTGAGACCCATATTTGTACTGAATCCGCAACTATCACCACCACTACCGGTTGCCACTGCAACAACAACAACAACAAGACCACAAAACAACGATAAAATAACTAAGGCACATGAACATAATATCCGAATACTAAATACCGAATAAAAGCTGACATTAGTCACGTTTGAACAAAACTGTCTTCGTGCTGAGGATGAACAAAAAGGTCGCCTTGCATTTGCTATCGCTACTTAAGCGGCTGAGTGCTTTGGTGCAAAAACACAACAATCACAAGTACCAGAATTCAAATTTCAGAAACGTAGTAGTGAGTTGGAACATCACGCGGCCATTATCCCACCCACATACTCACCAGGCAAAGACGCTCGACAACTGCTGACTAATCTGATTACTGGAATCGTAGCGGTGTTACAAAACTTTGACGAAGCTGGAGTAAAAGCAGCCATTGTCCTTAGCGCGCACTAGGTTATGCCGCTCAGTCATGACAAGGATGGATTCAAAACTACCACTCCGTGGATTCATGGCGGTGCACGCACAGTCCTGAATCGCAAAGACAGAAGTGCCATCAGTAATGAAATTGACAGAGGCATTGAAAAGGTTCTCGAAACGCTGGAGAAAAACACCAATGCAGAATCGTGATGAACACTCGATAGATGCGCCTAGCTTGAGGTTCATCTCTCACCGTATCACCATTTTGGTCCCGCCAAGGTCCGTTATCAAATTGAAGAATCTTGACAACAGATGTTTTGAATGGGCAGTTTGTTAGCGTTATATCTGACTGATAATAACAAAGATATGCCTCAAAAATTACAACAACATCAGGTCGAACTCAACTTTGGTGATATCGAATTTCCTACGCAAGTGACCAAGGCCACACTAAAGAAATTTGAAACACTTAACCCAAGTGTCGCTGTTAATGTGTTTACATACGACAAAGGTTTTTATCCACTGGCACTGTCTCCACAAGGGCAGCATGGACGAACAGAGATTGGTTCGTTGCTGCTGAGCGAAATGGGGAAAAATTCAGAATCGGAATCGCTCTATGAGATAAAGAATCTTGCTCGGTTACTTAACTGACACAGTAAGCATCACAGCAAGAAATTTCCATGCAGACATTGCACGCATGCATGTATTCAGCACGCAACAACTGCTCACCAGCCATGACTTTTACGGTGGTGGAATTAGCCTAAAACCACAGCGAACAATCATGTCAAAACCCGGCAATAGCATCATCAAATTGACTGTAGTGCAACGGAAATGAAAGTCCTTTATATAATCTACCTGGAGTTTAGATACTTGAATGTTCAGTAGAAGCAAATGCGACCAATATCGATCAAACTGTACAAATCGCTGAACAAACCCCAGCAGTACGATGTGATGAAAAGACAGAACCACCTGTCCTTTATCGTGCCCAGAGTGCTCAAGGTGCTTGCGCTCCGGACATAGTGGAGGTATTTCTTAAATAGATCGAAGACACAACGAAATGGATGATAACATTCGAGAGTTTTCTGCAGCCACTCACTGCTGGATTTGTGAAAAACTTTTACTTCTAGCGAGCCATAGTTTATGATCCCTGTCATATTACTGGTGCGTAAAGAGGCGCTGCACTCAACGCGTGCAATTTGCAGGTACGAATTTACCCCATGAGAATTAAAATCTCTGTCGTATTTCACAACTTCAGTGGGTACGATGGTCACTTGATCAAGCAAGCAGTAGCTACGGTATAAAAGTTACCGATTAGCGTGATCCCCAACAACATGGAAAAATGCAAGACATTTCGGCTAGGCCAACGAAGTATATCGATTCGTTACAGTTTCTGAATGCGGCTTTGATCAAGTTAGTGAGCAATCTCGCGTCGGAAAATTTCAAAATCTCTCGCAGGTATTTTTGTCACGTTTGGGTATTTCTGCCAGCGAATACGATCACGCAACCCAACTTTGGATTGCATTCGAGTGCAAAAGCTTGGGCGATTATCAAGATCTTTATCTGCACACCGACATTATGTTCCTCGCGGATGTGTTTGAACATTTTTGTGATACGGTCATGCATGTGTACAGGCTCGATCCCGCCCATTACTTTTCGTTAACGGGTATGGGTTGGGATTTGTCGTTGTAAAAACCAAACTTATGCTGGAATTGTTCGCGGACTTTGATCAGCATCAGTTTATCGAGCGTTCACTTCGTGGCCGAATATCCATGGCGAGTCAGAGATACGGTTTTTCCAACAACCGTCACGTTAACGGATATGACCAGGCTGACCCCAACTGTTACATCATGTATATAGATACCATTAATCTGTATGGAAGGCCATGATACAGCCACTTCCGCTTGGGAGATTTCAGTGGATCGATCCTGTGCACATTGATTTACAAATAGACGTTCACGATCACAACATCCACGGTGACCACGGATACTTTTTTAATGTCGACCAGGAATATCCCGAGCATTTACACGAGGCCCAAACCGCTCCAGAAGTGCTGTTGGTGCCGGATACTTGGTTTTTCCCATATCAGTGCTCGATCGTTGATGAACCCGGTCGCAACTACATCGAATGCACCAAACTTGTACCGAGTCTTAGGACCAAACATATCTATGTACTGCATGTGAGAAGTCTGCAGTTGTACTTGCGATTGCGTATGCGTGTGGCCAAAATCCATTGAGTGTTGGTATTCGTCAGCAAGCTTGGATGGCCCTTTACATTCAAGTGAATACGGACCTGCTCACATAGGCCACCAATGACTTTGAGAAGGACTTTTTCAAGCTCATCAAGCTCATGAAGAATGCCGTGCTTGGGAAAACCATTGAGAATCTGCGCAAACGAATCCGCATATATCTCGTCCGTGATGATGATAGTGAGCAACACAAACTTCGAAGGCCTTTGAACCCAGAAAAATCTTTGATGGTGGAAATACTGCCTTTCACAGTAAAAAATCAAAACTCAAATTGACATAAGTAATCTATGTGGTATCGTCCGTGCTGACTTGTCGAAGCTGCTCATGTACGAATTTTACTATGACAAGCTCAAACCGTTTTACCAGGATCGGGTCAAGATGCTGTACACAGACAATGACTCTATTTTGGTCGGACGGCAGGGCTCTTGCAAAAACGTAGAAAGCCAAAGGTGTCCCAAGGTGATTGTGCGAAGGATCTCAGGCACGAACTCTACCTGGAATGCTTTCGATACCGTCGTGAATTCGCACACACGGTAAATATGATCCAATCCAAGAAACATCGCAAGGATGTATGCCGATGGGCCAAGTGAGTTTGTCCCCGCTCGATACCAAGCGATGAATACTTACCGATGGAATCACCACTTGCACGATTTGTATTCATGCCAATGTAAACCAACGATTGATACAGGTTAACGTGGTAACACAAATCCTCGTTGCAATTCTGTATTTGCTGGTACGACTTGCAATTCCTCTCGCACAAATGCACGGCAGGGAGGTTTTGGTCCACCAGGTGATGATGGCCCCAACCTTTAACGCATTGGGTGTCTCGGAGTATCAGTCAGTTCCTAAAGTGGAAACACATCCACAGACCATACCAGGTCAGTAGCACGACGTTGTTGTCCACCTTCCAATTCACCAGGTACATACTAATACCGAACAAACTTGTCTCCGAGTGGTTGTAACGGTGATGGTTGCGAAATCACTTTTTGAGTAACAGTAACGGCTTTTTGTGGAATCACATTGGCTGGTTTTAATCTCGTCGTTTGCGTGACTTCATTGTTCAAGGCCGCTATGACGAATGGAAGTCGTGCCACCCATTCCTGAGACCGCTCTGGACCCGTTTATATTTATCACCATAAATTTGACCAGAACGTGTAGTCCAGGGGGAAAATATCAAGCTAGTTTTAGATATATCAATTTAACAATCAAAAGCGCGATCATCTAAAAATGTCCGGCAGTGATACCTTAGAATCGTATGAAAGACGACGCCGTGAAGCTGCTCAGCAATGTCTAGAATTGCTTCAAAATGTGATAGAAGGCCGCAAAAAAGTCAAAGTTATGTTTCAGTTGTGACACACTGCACGAGAAGATCTCACAGCGGGGTTTGAACAAACATTTGCACCTCTGATCAAACCCACAAAAGAAACTGCTGAACGTGCTAAGGAGAAGTTCAGCGGTTGCTCACTAATGATCTTATGAACAGAGAAACATATCGTGCGTTGCTGTACGAACTTGTTAAATATATCCATGACATATACAACACCGATGTTCTGAGACGACTGAGACGGTTTGTATGCTGCGTGAAATTTATGCTGCGATGCAACAGGTGGTTAGAAATACAGCCCAAAGTGTTACCACGATATTTACCATCTCATCCACAAAACCAGAATTCAGTGTAACCTTTTCTTCACCGGTCACTGCTAGTGACTTACGCACACTTGAGATCGCACTAGCATCGTTGCGAGTGTATTACAATTGGCCTACTATTCGATCCCAACCGTTTAGTGGTCTGCCCACAAATAACTTATTTGTGTTTTTATCAGACACTGGCGTGAACTGGCATATTATTGAACTTCCCTCTGGTGCATACGACATAGAATCGATCAATGAAGAAATTCGACGAAGAATTATTGTGCTGACTGGCAAAGACTCTAAAACTCAGTTCTATCATTGACATAGAATCTCAGTTGTATGCGGTTGATATTTCACGGTCATCAATAAGATCAGTTTTAGGTTGACCTGGCCACATGGCAGATGATAAACGATTCATGCGTGTGAGTTATCATTTAATTGTGAGAATTACCTCAACAATACTCAATTATGTGACCTAAAATACACACCAACCCTGCAAGTGATACAGATGTACAAGCAGTAGTTGTGGGCTCTAACGGCACTTTCAATGGTGGATTTGCTCAGCTCTAAGGGCAACTTCGTCGAGCATCATTAGGATTTTCGTGTGCTATTTCTCTCAGTCACTTATTTTGTTTTTGCAGAGATTTTCGCAAGGTTATTTTTGAGCCAAACACAGTCACATTACCCGCATGATATTAAAATTATCCAAGTCAGATTTGACAGAAATGCAGAAAACGGCTGATATATTTCCATTCCTTGCAGCAATTCCAGCATTGTTGACATCAGCGGATCCAGCGGTTGCAACAGCTGTCGGAAGTGCATCAGGAATGGCTTTGAAAAAGGAGGTATAAAAAAGGTAGAGGCCTTCGATTACCAGGCACAAAACGTCGAATACCCTCGGGTAGAGGTCTTTGATTACCCGGTCACAGAAGATTGCGCCGTTGATTGAAGAGAAGCTTTTCAAGGTTCCGTTGATTACTCGCGATGGCAAAATTGATCAAACACTTTCGTGGTGTTTTTATGCGAGATTAATAATGCATCAATGGTGCCAAGCACACGTGAAACTCTCATCGTCAATCTGGATTCGTCAACATGCCCTGGCACATACCGGGTCGTATACGTGGTAACACGTCAACATAGTCTTTAATCTGACTCGTATGAACTTGCGCCGCCAGTTGAAGTTGCTAATTATTTATCCAAGTATGGTAAACAACCGTTGTTTTCTTCGTCTATGCCTATGCAAGTACGGTTGGATGGTCCCATATGAGATCATCCTATTGTTGAAGCGCGCTGGAGCGTTCATCGACCCCGCAAACACTTATCGATTTTACATTAGAGTACGCGTGATATTACACAACAATGTCTATTAACATTTATGGACTTTACTCAGCTCGATCTGGATCTGAACCGATTTACCACCAAAGTGGATTTGTCTGAGTTTACCAACAAGGTTATTGGCGTCGATCTCGGTGACCTATTGATTTTTGAAAATCACACTGGTAAACTGAAAATGTCAAAGGTAGACATTCAATATATTATTGTCCACCTCAGAGGCGCTGTCGCAAATTATCTGGTTGAAGCCACTGAAATCGGAACATCAGTGACAGCGACGTGTTCGTCGCATTTTCAAAAACTATATTGACACATAAGACAATACGTGCAAAAAGAAATTACTCAAGTGCCAGCTCCACCAAGCTTTGTAACTTTTTTGAGCGCAATTATGGAAATATTAATAAAAGATGGAGAAAAACCAATTGGAACGGCAACTTTAACAAATAGTCGACTTAATTAAACTTATCTTGATGAATATGTTTTTGACAGACCTAAAAGTCACATCTTACAGATGTACAAGTCTGGATCTTAGTTGTTTATCATAACTGGAAGTAAAGGTACGTGGGGTAGAATGGGAATGTTAATAAATGATAAGGGGCATATTGGTACTGATTATGTACCACAAATATCACGAATTAACAGGCCGTGCAGCATTGCTATGTGACTTTACACTGTTGCATTATCAAAATAAAATTGAATTCGAAGCACTCGGCGTTTATCCTGACTGGTTCTTAACCGTCATTGGTGTTTGTGTTTAAGATTAATTTTTTTTATAATCAGTATATAAGTAATGGATTATGACCGCGGTGATGAGGTTGCAAAATCTACCGACGGGGTGTTGGATCAACTGGCAGCATCAATAATTCGTTTTGCTCCAATTGGCAATGAATATCTGATTCAAAGTGGTGTTACCAAACCCTCGTATGAACTGTCACATAATTTTGTTAAGGGCCAAGTAGAAATTGCAATTTGGAACCATCCTGATGTACCACTACCAACCCGAGGCCAGCTTGGAATCATCGCCCATGCAAACGCCCTAGGCTTGGCTATTTCAGCAGATGTTAAGCCTCTCCGGGATTTTATCTTCAATGGCGAAGTGGCATTCACCAATGTATCCACCACGTTTACGTTCACCAATGAATATTTTACATGAACAAAGGACTCAGATGAGACAAAAACGATCTTGACTGTTATTCAAGAAGTTTGATCTTATTCGGGTAACAGCTATTTAGCAAAGACAACCGGCAGTTGTAAAAAGTACTAGATAATCGGTGTGTTTTTGTATGAGAGGGGTGACAAACCACCAGAATGCATAATCGCCGGAGATGTAAGTTTTCTGGAGACAGGGCTTGTTTTTTTTTTTACAATTGTGTGACAATTTTGCCAGTAAAAAATTAATTGGCTAGAAGTGCTCGTGATGATAAAACCGAAGAAGGTCTGCCTGTCGTGCAATTAAAATACGCGATTATATTATTAATAGAAGAAATATGACGGAACCTCATTCTTACGGACGAGAAAAAATAATCGAAGCGGAACAACAGCTGCGAAATGAGATCATCAAGAGAATCACGTTGATTGTAAAAGACAAACACGCGTGTTTGGTATTAGATGCTATTTGCGGTTTTGCTACGGAAGCAATTGTAGGTCTTGGCGTGATTGTAATCGCGACCACATCGACCAGCGTAGGTGCACCAATCGATACTCTTGTCAACTGATGTCTTTGGTGGTGCGAGCAAATTATTTTCGATGTGACTACAATCTCTAGTACGCGTCTAATTGCTTGCAGCTGCACAGATCAGACTCTATATGATCAGTAAATAGTACTCGGTAGCAATCGAGGATAAAATAATCAGTGATGTGAGTTTGAGACTATGCTGGCAGAAATGGAAAATCGCAGACAGTTACTAGCACAAATAAGAAACAGCCGGGTTGTAGATTTACAGACAATGAAAGTCTTGCAAATAAAACAATCATCATAAAGAGAACTGGCTATCGATCGAAAATACAATAGCTGGCACTGCTTGTATAGATCGCTACCATAGGCTTGCCTGTCTAAGTACAACACACTCTGCAGTTGCACGTAGAGTAGTAGGAATACTGGGGTTTTTGATCCACTGGACCCTTGGAGTACTCATAGACTTCTCTGCCCTCTGTCCCCCCTCATGACACACCACATGTGTGGGTTGCGTGGTTACTAAATATGCATGAGTCGTATGGTTCACATATTGGTAAAGTGAGTAAAGGGGACATAATCAAAGACGGATGGCATTGATCTTTGGTGACCAGTAAGCCAAAATGACCATTCTCATACTACACAAGGTTACAGGACTGCCTAAGTTTGTCACTACGATATTGTACCACCTTCTCATCTCTTGATACCCACAGATTCGAGCTTTGTTCTTTCCCTGGATATATTATTTCTGATCAGAGTTTGATTAAACTTGAATTGTTGGCTTATATAATCAAATTCTTGGAGAAATTTGACAATGACCAAGAGTCGTGCATTCTAATATGTGAACTTTCATTAATTGGCTGAGCATGGTACCACACTGGAGGCCATATGCCTGATCTGACTTTGATTAAACTTGGAATATAAGTTTATCTTATCAAAATATCTCATGAGTTCATTAATGAATGAGATGCAGACATATTATTGAGGTGAGCTTTGTTCTGATTGGCTAATTTTATGTAACTGTCATGTGGTAGCTTAATGCAATTTTTAACCGACTAGATGTTTTGGAGTTACTCGCTAATTTCGCAAAAATTGAAACCTTTCCACCATGAGCACGCAGGCTTTGAAGTAAAAATGAGTTTGCTTTATTTCATTGGTTTATTCAAAACACACACAATAACTCAGAAAAACAGCAATAGAATAACATTGGAGAAGAATTGTTTTCCTTCTTTATATGCTTTCAATGAACACATGATACCAATATCAACAGGTGATAAAGCTCTCACATTATTTGGAAAAGGATATATTCAAAGTTCTAAAATTTAATAACACATGCTGCTGACATTCAAATTCGATGCTCAGTTATAAACATTATTCATTGAATCAAAAATAATTATTTCATTCTTTGAATGAATCTCAGAGAATGTCTTTAATCAGTTACTTGACAGGACTTTAGTAAAACAAATATGCCGCTTTTGTCTCATTCACAGCTCTGTGGGTCCCGGACACCCGTTCTCGCCTCTAAACCCCAGTAACAAGCTATGCCCCAAACGACCCATAGATGTTTGGTTACCTTTATGTCGAGGGGTTGCTAGAGGTGTAAACACACACGTGAAGCGAGTGTACCAGTCATGAGGGTTAGAGTCTCGTACGGCTGTCCGTGTCCCATAGAGTATTGAATGAGGTCAAGCAGCATTTCCGTACTCCTGTAGTCTGCAGTGATTGTGGAATGGAAAATACTGCAGAGAGAGTGGTGATATTGCTGACACTCAGACAAGCAGGTAAACCATGGTAGCGAGGATTACATGCACGATGCCAAGTCTGCTAGAATAATGACTAATGTATTATAGCGGTTCTGCTGTGTATTGATTTTTTCCACATTGTATTACATAGCCTCTATAAGTACATTGATCATTTTGTACTGGTGTAAAGGAAAAATACAACCGAGTTATATTTTGTATTAAATGCTAGGAGCTGTTATATAAAAAATGTTGAGCGACAGACAGAGAATTGACTGCCAAAGCATTATGAACGTGTTTATTGATGTTGCTAGCAATGTCGTCATCCAGCCAAACGATTGGAAAATCATAAATATAGCGGAAAAAACTGAAATCATTCTATCGTTTGAATGTGTCATACAGGTTCAATAAGGAGGCACAGAGCATGTTGATAAATTGGTACATTTCTCAGTGACCTTAGAAATAGAGCGAAACAAACTTGGGCAGATTTTGAGGCAAACAAACCTTAAATGAAGCTGCAGAATATCGTGCATGAAAGAGTAAATTTTCAAAAGAAAGAGGATAACTCGTCCCATGTGTCTGACGTTTTTTGATGAGGTCAGAGATGAAGATGCTTCAGAGCAGGTTAATTAAACAGTCGCTTCGGGACCATAAGTATAAGAATGACATCTCAACTGAATTTATTTTACAGAGCACATTACCACGATGAAGAAAAAGAGGCAGTGTAAGTATATGATAACATTTCCAAAAGTTCTTTTCAGGGACAAAGTTTAGTAAATTCCCGATGCGAGGTTCAACATTTTTGGGTACATGCAGCAGTCGCCAGACAAAATCTATATTGCTTGAGCATGACTCCTTTGCGCTCGTTGAATCGGACCAGTTTCTGAAAGATGTTTGAATCAACACCACAGAAGGTTTTCGCTGTGGTTACTCTGAGATAGGTGTGGTCAATTATTTGGCAAGAATTAACTTACAGCTTCGTGTTCGCCATGAATACGAGTGGGAGTGCTGCTGACAGAAAATGAAACCGTGTTTTTGTCAATTAGATAAACGCTCGCGCGTATGCAAATACGAAACTACATGACAATGGAACGCAGAAATCCCATGGAGTTGGGACGCATTAAATAAAAGGAACCTGCCTTGGAAAATGCGAACCATGTGGCAGAAAATGCCAGTAAGAGTACTGTTGAACACACACGCAAATATTACGTGAAGTCTCAGGGGCACGACCTTGCCTGAAATGTGGCATCGGAGTCAAATCAATTAAACAATGTTTCCAGCCTTGTGGATCGGTTTGAGAATAATTTAGATTGCGCAGACAGAAATCAAAACCACAAACGCCTGTGGCTGCCCAAGTGCAAGCACAAACAGATACCACATCAATAAAAGAAATAGATGAAATAATAATCAGGATTGAAGCGATCTCAGTTTCTGATCCTGACAAAATACTAAAAATAAAACAAGCCATCGACAAAATTTCTCAGTTAGACACTTCGCCCTTCCCGTAGTATAAGCATTCCTACAGTACCATAGCTAAGACAGCTCGCACGGCAGCATGGTATGCACATACCAAATCGTACGAGAAAAGCAGATCTACCAAAATTGTTGAAACCTATCTTTGCGCTGAATCCGCAAGTATTACCACCACCACCACCGGTTGTCACTGCCGCTGCGGCAGCACCCAATAAAACAACGGTAAAACGACTAAGACAATTTGCGCGCGAGCACAATATTCGAATACCCAGTGGTGCAAGAAAAGCCGAGTAGGCTCGTATGAACAAAACTGTCTTCGTGCTGAGGATGAACAAAAACGTTGTCCCGCCTAAACTACTGCTACTGCTACTGAAGCAGCCGAATACATTCGTGCAAAAACAAAACAGTCACAAGTGCCCCAGTTCAAATTTCAGAAACGTAGTGCTGAGTTGGAAAATCATGTTGCCATTATCCAGCCCACCTAAACATCAGGCAAAGAGGCACGACAACTGCTGACAAATCTGATCCTGGAATCGTAGCGGTGTTAAAAAACTTTGGTCACGCTGAGGTCAAAGTAGACATTGTCTTCAGCGTTCATGTCGAGGTCCATCTCTCGAAGTATGACCAGTGGACCCAATTACATAGCAACACCAAACTGGTTCCCGCCAAAATGTCCCTGGTCGACGTGAAGAATTTTGATAATCATTGTTTTGAGTGTACAATCGTGTCGGCGCTATACCCGGCAAATGACAATCAAGCCACGCCTCAAAAATACCAGCAACACCTGGATATATCGAGTTTAACGTGGAAGTGACCAAAGCCACACTGAAGAAATTTGAAACTATAAACAAAGCAATTGCTGTTAATGTGTTCCTTTATGACAAAGGTCTTTATCCGCATGGGCAGAACGGCCGAACCCAAATTGATTTGTTGCTGCTTAGTAAAATGAAAGACTCATAATCGGTCTCGCACTGTATATCTTGATCTGCGGCTTAACCGGCACAGTAAGCACGAGTATAAGAAAATATCCCGTGCAGACGTTGCATACATATATTTAACAAACAAGAACTGCTCACCAACCTGGTAAAAACACTGTCAAATTTACTGCAGTGCAGCGAAAGATGAACGTTCCGTATATCATCTACGAGGATTTTGAATGCCTGAATGTGGAAGCGGAAAACAGCTCTGCTAACATAGACACAAATGCGCCTGATATCAACCAGACAGTGTAAGTCACAGAACAAATTCGATATGTCGCCAGTCTTTTATCGTGCTCAAGGTACCCTATACACAGTGGAAGTATTCCTCAGATCGATCTAAGTCACTGCGAAATGGATTCGACAACAGCTCGGTTCACCAGCACGCATGATTATGACTGGTAATACGATTCGTGAGTTTGCTGCAGCCACTCATTGCTGGATTGGTGAAAACATCTGTCACTGACAAAGAGCAAAGCCCGTCAGGAGATGAAAGTAAAAGTTCTGGTTCCAGAGTTTGTGATCACAGTTAGATCACTGGCGCGTACAGAGATGCCGACCACAGCGCTTGTAATTTGCGGTTGAGAATTTACCCCAACAAATCAAAATACCTGTGGTGCTTCATAGCCTGCTTGTGTACGATGACCACGTGATTATGCAAACAGCAGCCACGTCATCCGACTCACCGATTAGCGTGATCCCCAACAACATGAAGAAAAAAAAAATACATGACGTTTCGGCTGAGACAATTGCAGTTCACCGATTCGTTACAGTTTATAAATTCGTCCCTGGGAAATTAGCGAGCAATCTAAACGTCAAAATCACTCGTCGATACTTCCCTACCAATACGGACCTGACCACGAGAAACGGCTCGTACGAATTCACGAACGACTGGAGTAAATTTTCCCAAACTCAGCTGCCACGGATCGAAGTAATTTATTCATCATTGTCACGTGAAGATATTTACGCAGCCGACTACAGACGTGCAAAGAAAGTTTGGTCTGCATTCGAGCGCAAAAATCCCGATGACCATCACGATCTGTACCTTTTGCTCGCGGACGTGTTTGAGGCATTTCGTGACACCGCCTTGTACGTGTACAAGCTCGATCTCGCCCGTTACTTTTCATCACTCGAGTTGAAATTACTCACGGACAATGACCAGCATTTGTTTATCAAGCGATCGCTTCGTGACAGAATATCCATGTCCAGTCACAGATACGCTCGTGCCAACAACATAAACTTGTCCGGATATAACCCCGCTGACCCAACAGTTACATCATGTATCTAGTTTCTAAAAATTTGTATGGAGCGGCCATGATGCAACTGTTGCTAGTAGGTGGATTTCAGTGGATCGATCCTGCGCAGATTGATCTACAATAAAACGTGCACGATCACAGCATCCATTGTGACCACGGATACTTCCTTGAAGTCGACCCGGAATATCCCGAGCATTTACAGGAGGCCCACAACGATTATTCGCTACCCTCAGAAGCGCTGTCGGTGCCCGGTTCGTGGTTGTCCCTGTATCAATGTTCGATCGTTGACGAGTCTGGAAGCAAATACACCGAATGCACTAAATTCGTCCCAGATCGCAGGACCAAACACAACTATGTACTGCAGTTGTACTTGCGATTGGGTATGCGTGTCGCTAAGATCCAATGAGTGCTCAAATTTCGTCAGAAAGCTTGGATGGCCCCGTACATTTAGATGAATACGGACCTATGTACAAAGGCCACAAATGATTAATGATTTTGAGAACGACGTTTTCAAGCTCATGAACAACGCCTTGTTTGGTAAAACCATAAAAAGATGCGCAAACGAATTCAAGTCGATCTTGTCCGTGAAAATAGCCAGCAGAACAAACTTTCAAGGTTCATTGCGTACCCGGCCTTCGGGTCCAGAAAAATCGTTGATGGAGAACTTGTTGCCGTTCACAGTAAAAATTCGAAACTCTGACGAAACCAATCTATGTGGGATCGTCCGTGCTGGACGTATGAAAGATGCTGATGTACGAATTTTACTACAAGTTCAAACCGTTTTATCAGGATCGGGTCAAGATTCTGTACACAGACACTGACTCTTTGACGATGCACATCATCACCTCATGACTTGTACTCGGGCATGGCACAGCCAAGTTTGGCCAACGAATTCGATACCAGCGAGTATCCGAAAGAATATTCGTTGTTTAGAAACGCCTAAAAAAGTTTCTTGGCAAGTTCAAAGACGAATGCTCGGGTTAACCGATTAGAGAGTATGTGGTACTGCGGCCTAAAATGTATTCGATTGTTATCGGGCTAAAAACATTTAAAAGGTCAAAGGTGTTGCACTGGTGTTTGTGCAGAAAGATCTCAAACATGAGCTGCTCCTGGAATGTCTTCGACACAGTCGTGAGTTCGCACACACGCAAATATGATCCGATCCAAGAAACATCGAATGGGTATATACTGATGTAGTTAGTCGAGTTTGTTTGCGCTGCATACCAAGTGATGGATACTTCCCAATGGAATTACAAGTTACACGTTTGGTCATCGTGCTATTGTGGCCGATATTGGTTAATAACGTGTCAACACAAATCCTGGCGGAATTTCCATATTTGCTGGAACGACCTGCAATTCCTCTCGCACAAATGCACGGCTGGGAGGACGAGGTCGACCAGGTGATAATGGCCTCAATCGGTAACTGGTTGGTTGTCTCGGAGTATCAATCCGCTCCGGTCGTGCCTGAGGCGTCATTGTTCAAGGCTGCTGTGACGAATGGAAGTCGGGTTATCCATTCCAGAGACCGTTCTGACCACATCAGTAATTCTTGTGCGTACTGATGGCAGAATAAACTTTTCGCAAGAGTACGATTAAATCGTTCCACAATAGCTTGGTTACGATGTATGCTGACATACCGAACACGCACATGCAGACTATGTTTGTGTAACAACGGAACCATAGAACCAAGAAATTCTTTGCTAGGATCTATTTGTAACAAAAGTGGCCATGTGCGTGACCCTAGTGCATAAATGTGCTAGAGTACATCTGCGAAACTGCAGAACCTTTGGACATCAATGGCTTCGCTTCCTTGTATCGGCTGGCGACATTGACAATGGTGAGCGCGTATTTGTAGGTGAGTAACATGCTTTGTCGATCACGGACACGATTGTGTGGAAGAAATAACAAATCAGCTTGATGAACCTCATTAGATGTTTGGATATCAAAATAACCGCACGAAATCTTTCTTGGTACTGGCAGGTAAATTTGCCACAACGCTTTTTTTGGCCAACCATGCTTGAGCAAACCCATGAGTGACTTAGGCTGCACTGACTAACTTATCCCTGACAGATTCATCTCTCCATTACCCATGCTGACTGTAGTATAATTTGGATAATGTGCGGCTTTTTGTGTTCATAGTTTATACTGGAAACATTGTACGTGTAATGAGCGAATTTTTGTCCACCGCATCCCAATAAAATCTTTGGCTACATTCCACCTTTGACGACCCATCGTGCGATTCCTTCTCCCAATGTTGGATTCATCGCATTCAGGTCGTGAATGAGATCCACGTCGGCACGTTGACGTCCACGGATATCATTGGAAGCTGCATAAGCATGGTCGGCAACAGGCAGCATCAACGCTATTGATAGATGCTTCGCCGGGCTTTGAGTGGTTGGGAGATTCGAGTCGCAGATCCAGGCGCCTATCAGGTGCACAATAACTGTAGCCATGGAGATGCTTTCCGTCCGGATTTGTGCTCCACTATATACCTGGTAACTTTGTTAATGCAGCGGCGATATCACCATCGCCAGTGAAGTTTTTTTAAACTGGACCCTACGTGAACTTCTTTGCTTCACATCAAGCACAAGTTCACGTAACCGCTGATCATCCATTACGTGTTTGAACTCGAGCAGGATTTCTCGAGCGTGTTTTGGAACGGCATCTCACGCACTATGAAGATATCCATTATAACGTCAATTATTCAATGGCATCAGGCAAAAGAAAATTCCAGATGAATGGTTCGTCATCGATTTCTTCGCAAAAGCAACACCTAAACCATCCAAGCATGGTGACGGAACCGTGTTTCCAAACACAGTTTGTGCACTCATCATTAGCGCATGATGGATCCGGTAAAATTCAACTGTTGTTGAATATGGTTTTATGATTGTTAACCTGGGATCGCACCTTCAGCCGATGATCAGCCGTGTTATAATGTGCTCAACGATGTTCAAAAAAGCGTTTAGAAGCGGCAACAATGCCTCTATCATTTCTTTTCCACCATCGACAAATACCATACCATGGACGATTTGTATGCCAAAAAATAAACAATCTGGTGGTGTATGACGATGTGATTCTTGAGAATCAAGTCAATCCCGCACAAATATTTTCACGAGGCCCTGACAAAAACGGACATGATTTATTTCATTCAGCGATACGCTTATGTGCCCAAAGTTATTCAGTGGCAATTGTAACATGCCGATGATATTTCATGGCATTGATGCAGATGGTCTTGGAAACATCCATTGGACTTGGTGTGCCGCTGACTATTCGTGGGATGAATTTTGCGACATGCTTGCGCCGATTACCTCGGATCCGTATAGTTTTCTCACCACTGATTTAACTGGCAGGCCACACAAATATCATTCGGGTTTGGACACGAACGCGTTTCACACGGACGCGTCAATTTAACAAACAATCCTATAAAAATAAAAAAAAAATGTCCGGCTCGATACCATAGATTATTACGAAAGATGACGCCGTGAAGCCTCTCTCGTACGGCATGTATTTAATTCAAAAAGTAATCGAAGCCCACAAAAATGCCAAAAATATGTCACAGTCGCGACAGACTGCACGAGGAGACCTCATAGCGGGCATTTGAACAAACATTTTTGCCGCTTATTAAGCCACCAAAGAAATTGCCGAACTTGCCTGGGATATTAAAAAGGGCAACAAAGGCCACAGCGGAAGAAGTGGAAGCGCTCACGGGAACAGAAGAAGTACCGGGTCCTGTTCGTAAGATAGCAAAGCGCACTAAGGCTATCAAAAAAGCGACACAAGCAACTGCAGAGGTTATTACTGCCGTGTTATCACCTTCACTGAGCACAGAGGGATACTTTTGTTTGTTTATGGAGTCGGGAAAAACATGAACACTGTCGTGTCTCGAACATACCACAGGCGCACACCCACCCACTGGTATTATGGTGCACTTTACTTGGCAAATAAGTACCCGGCACGGTCTTACTGCACCTAAACATGTTTTCCTGGCGTTTCAACTTGCAGCGCGAGATAATGACTAGGTACAAAATAAAATGGTATTTGATAACTTAGAAGTGAATGAGGTCTCCTTGCGGTTAAACGGTCATCAGGAGCCTTCGGAAGAAATTAGGCTTGACTACACAGATACCAATCATACTGCATATCACAATCTGCGGTTGTACATGGACCAGCATCAAAACGTTGACACAAGCCTGCAGATTTCCCAGCAAGACTTTCGTACGTTGTACCCGGTTAATTACTTTTCACCGGAGCATCTGGAGTTGTTCAGGCAATCTGTTGTCGACTTGCATTTTCAAGCACGTGTCGGTAACGCCGGTGGCGTTATTTACAAACGCAATGGTGTGATACTTTCCGACAAAATACTTTTGCTGGAGGGTGTTGGCGACCGAATGAGGGTGATCGAAACTCCTGTGGAAAATTCTTATTGAACTTGTTACGTGTTTGAATAGTAATGTCCTATCACGAAATGAAGGTAGGTCTTACTCGAAGTCAGCTGGGAAAAATAAAACATGCAATCAAAAACAATTGTGGGGTCACACTGAAGCTGACTGCAGTAAAATTAACTGGAAATGTCCCCGTTTGGTTGGCCCAAACACAGTTCGCACAGCTTAATGCAACCAAACACAAAACACTTCAGTAACATTAAAATTATCCGAGTCAGAGGTGGCACAAATGCAAAAGACCGATGGAAAATTTCCATTCTTTGCAGCCATTCCAGCGGTGTTGCCAGCAGCGGTTGCAAAAGCTGCAGCGTTAGGGCTGTTGGAACTGCATGAGGAATGTCTTTGCAAAAAAGCGGTCGATGAACGCATAACAAACAAAGAGGCCTTCGATTGCCTGGCACGAGTCCATTGAATACCCTCGGGCAGAAGTCTTTAATTACCCGGTTCACCAATCTTAATTAATGGCAAAATCAATCAAACATTTTCTTGGTGGTTTTTTCTTTTCTTTTTTTTTTTTTTTTTTTTTCGAACATGCATCGATGGTACCACGCACATTCGAAACTGGCATCATTACCCTGGATTCATCAGCAGGCCCTGGCGCTAACTGGGTTGGGTACGTTGTGACACCTTAACATAGTGTGTCTTTAGATTCGTATGGACTTGCGCCAGAAGTCGAAGTGGTCAATTATTTATCCGAGCATGGTAAACAACCGCTGTTTCATTCGACTACGTCAGTACAAACACGGTTGGATGGCCTCATATGAGGTCATCTTGTTGTTGAAGCGTTGCGTGCACTGGAGCGCTACTCTACTCGACGACATGGTGCTGACGTGGATCTGAGCCGATTTGCCACTAAAGCCGATTTGTCTGAGTTTACTATAAGTGTTGTTGTTGGCGTCGATCTCGGTGAGCTTGTGATTTTTGAAGATCAATCTGGCAAACTGAAAACATCAAGCGTGGACATTCAAGATATAATTGCCATGTTGAAAGGCGACTTTGTGGTTAAGAATCTGGTTGAGATCACTGACAACGGCAGAATCAGAGACAGCGGTTACGTTTATCCAAAGACTATGTCGATATTAGGAATATTGCAACAGGACAATATACAATTAATCGAATCGCTTGACCGCACCACCACGCATAGTAACTTCAAAGTACCAAATTCGTGAAATATTAATCAAAAAACGAGAAGAAAAATCTCACAAAGTGAACGGTCGACTTATTTTAGCTCATTTTTTGAAAAAAAAATACTTTGAGAGACTTAAAAGTCACATCTTAAAGGTGCGCGAATCCGGATCATACTTGTTTATTGTAACTGGAAGTAAAGGTACCATAGGTCGAATGGGAATGCTGGTAAATGATGAGCAGCATCTTGATCATGTACCACTAATATTACGAATTACCAAGCCGGACAGTATTTTCATTGATTCCTACACAGTTGCCTTTACAACATCGTTGGTCACCGGAGATGAAATTCAGTTCGAAGTACTCAGCGTTTATCCAGACGGATGGTTAACCGTCTTTGGTGTTTGTGTTTAAGAATAGATTTTGTCATTTTATATAGGTAATGGAATCTGACCGCAGTAATGAGGTTTCACAATTTACTGATGGGATGTTAGACCAACTAACAGAGGATGTTAACGTCGATAACAATTTTGCTCCACTTCTCGAGGAACATCAGCTGAATTTTGTTAACGGTCAAGTAGAAATTGCTGTTTGGAATCTCCATAATGTACCACTACCAACGGGGAGGCCACTTTGGAATCATCGTACTTGCGCGTGAAAACACGCAAACGTTAACTGCAGCATCAGATTCAACTCCTCTCCGGGATTGCTTCCACAATAGCGAAGTGGCATTCACTCTCTCTGCAGTATTTTCCATTCCACAATCACTGCAGACTACAGTAGTACGGAAATGCCGCTTGACCTCATTTAATACTCTATGGGACACTGACAGCCGTACGAGACTCTAACCCTCATGACTGGCACATTCGCGTCACGTGTGTGTTTACACCTTTAGCAACCCCTCGACAAAAAAGTAATCAAACATCTATGGGTCGTTTGGGGGATAGTTTGTCACTGGGGTTAGAGGCGAGAACGGGTGTCCGAGGACCCATAGTGCAGCGAATGAGGCAAAAACGGTATTTCCGTACTACTGCTTTAAATATGAAGCCCCATATACGAATAAAATATATAAAATATAAATTCACACAGATTGCAGTCAAGGAATTAGTGATAAACTCAGTAGAAAAACTAATTTCTCTCAACTAATAAATTATAAAACTTGTACTCAGTATGCTTGAGTTTCTTATTCTGCAAATTTCATCCTTTATGGGACACTCTGATTTAAAAGGAAAATGTGTCGGATTCACTTATGTTACCTTTGAGCATGCGCACGGGAAGTCACTACATGCCAGGAATAGCAGTAATTTATCCCTGAATGTTAGTAAACAATAATGATTATACAAACTGACCTCGTGAAATAAAGATGCTGACTAGTTTCAAACATGTAATATAACGGACAGGTAAATCACATGATGATTTGAACAGATATAGATGATACTGTTACTCAACAAATACGTTTAAATTAGACCAGAAATAACTGCACCTCTCCTTTGCGGGCCTTTTTTTTTAAAGAGCTAGATGAACATAAAGACATAAATATATTTTCTTCACAGTAAAATGATTTTCTATAAACTGAGCAAGGTCTGTAATCACACTTGGTACCACTCTGAAGGCTGCATATCTAATCCAATTTTGAGTAAACTTGGTAAAAGGGCTTACATAATCACGATGTTAGGTGGGTACAAATACAAGCAAGATTCATGCATATTAATGAGGTTATCTAGCTTCTAAATGGATGAGATTTTGAACACTTCAAAAACAATATTTCTGATCAGATTGTAGTCATAATTCATAAATAGGTTTATATCATCAAGATATCCTAAGAGTTTTATTTGGAGCTAGATCTGTGCACAGAAATGATGTGATTCTGCGTCTGATTGTCAGGGCTTGTCACTTAAGAGACAATGTCTCTGACCCGAATTTAGTCTACTTAAGGTAAAATAAAATATTAATTTTATAAGATATTGATGAGTTACATTATGAGTGAGACATGCGCACAACTAAGAAATGATCTTGCATATAATTGGCTTAGTTTTTAACCATCCTAGAGATTATAGTTTTGAGAGAATTTTGATCAAACTTGGCAATTATGATTATATCATCATCTATATTAAATATAATCATGAGCAAAATCCACATAATTAAAGAAATGATATTGTATTTGACAAGACGAGTTTGTCAGCATTCTTGTAATTTTGATCTAAATAGTCCTGTATTATCAAGATGTTCAGTGAGTTTTTGATTGTTAAACATATTATGAGGTAGTCTTGTATCTGACTCGGTGAGATTGTTACCACTCAGACCTTAATTTAATCTGCTTTGACTCCAGCTTCGTAAACAAGCTTATATCATCACTGTCCTGGAGAGGCTGTATAATAAGCGAGATCAGTGATTATGAATGAGATGATCTTGCATCGGATTGGCTGAACTTGTTAGCTACATAAATCTAGAGACTGTATTTGTCATCCATGGATGTCAAAACTTGGCTAATAGGTTTATGTCGTCAGATATCTTTGATGAGTGTGGTTATGAACAATAGACTGTATATATTAATTATGCCTTTATCTTAGAAAATAATAAACCAGGTTACGAAACAAGGGTAATAAACATACGTGAAGATATTCTTCTCATAATTATTAATTGCAATGCTGTTAGATACAGAACTGACAGTAGGATATGATGTGCAGTGGACTAGGACATTATTTTTATGACGCTGTGGCTTTTATTTATTTCTGGCTTTTTCCACGATAGATCCTTCTTACCTTTAACATTTCCTTGTTTTACTTATTTAGATGCTCTCAGATTTTAGCCCATATTTGATGCTTCCACCATTATACCCAATGATGACAAGAAATTAATGGGGCAAAACCAATTTCAATACAGTTGTGCACATATACGAATTCCAAGATTTGTAATGGTTGTTTGACAACAATTTGTATGTTTGTCTGTGTGTTACACAACACATCATCACATACAAGACTGGATCGTGCCGAATCAATTGGAATAAAGTTTCTTGCCCAAAGACATACTAAGACTACCAACAAGGCATGGTCTGCTAAGGTTTAGAACTCGCATCTTTCTTGTCGCGAGGCTCGCACTAAAACATCTGAACCATAGTAAAGAAACATAGATACTCCACTTTGTCTTCGGAACGCGTCATGACAATTACTGCTTATCAGTCCTGTCATATCCGTCGTTTGGACTCTTCAAGTAACACAAGTTGTTCGAGACTTTCATAATCATGTTCAACTTTCTTGGCTAAGCACCATCTCTTAAATAACTGCTCTTTTTCTCTTGCAACTTCAACATAAGTTTGTCCAGCTTCTTTTTTATAGTTTCAAAATTTTTGTGGTTAAGCCTCAGGGACTAACGCATAACCGCTTAAGATGCACTCCTTAACCAAATCATAGTCAGCACTTTGCTGTACTGACAGGGATACATAGATATCTCGGGCATTACCAAAAAGTACACATTGCAATAACTGAGTCCAATGCTCCCTTGGCCATTTCAAATTTTCAGCCAGTTTTTCAAAATAAATAAAATATTTGTCTCCTTTTTCTCTAAAAGGGGGCACTAACCTGATATTTCTTATAATGTCAAAACTTGAATTTGTATGTGAAGTGGAAATGCACTTTTCACTTGCCAGTTCAAATTCTTTCATTCTAATTTGAAATTCCCTTTCATCCTTCTCTTTTTGTATTTGCATCTGTACGTGCATTTGTTCTTTTTGTAACTCCATTTGCATTTATCTTTCTCCCTCTCCTGTCTCTCTCTCTCCTCTTTCTCAAATTTTAATTTCATTTGTTTATCATTCTCTCTTTCCTGTCTCTCTCTCTCTCCTTCTCTTCAAATTGCAATTTCATTTGTTTATAAATCTCTCTTTCCTGTCTCTCTCTCTCCTCTTTTTCAAATTGTAATTTCATTTGTTTTTCCTCTTTCTGAAGCTCGAGCTTCCTTAACTCCAATTCCATCTTATTTCTCATTTTTAATTCCATTACTTTTATGTCAGAGTCTGATACCGACTTACTGACCGAAGCCAAAACACTTTTATCAAGAACATTCTTCTCTCCCAAATACTGAATCAAAATGTTTTTAATGTCTTGTTTCGTCAAGGAAGCCTTTGCCTCAGAAAGGTCGTATTTTCTGGCAAGTTCAAGCAACTCATCTTTTTTCAAACTATCCAACTGCTCCTGAGTAGGACTAGAAAGAAAAGTCTCCACTTTTAATGACATTGTGAATAAACGCCTGTTGTTTTCACTAAAGATTTCAAACAAAATGTAAAATAGTACTTGGGATTTAAAAACTACGGGAATTTAAATTTCATAAAACAATTTTCTGAAATATTTTAGCCAAAATTCAAATATCCCGGACGAGCCCCCAATTTTCTTCTGTTACGTGTAGGCTCGTACAAGTGTAACGAATGAAAAGAGTGAAGTCAACAAGCTTTGTAAATTTTAAGAAAATAATTTATTTCTCTAGAAAACAATGTAAAAATTGGAAATAGGACTTACGGTTTGTGAATATAATCCAAAAATTAATCCTAAAGTTGAAAAATATAAGTCCTATCACTAAACAGTTCTAATTGAATCCGGGTTTGAATCTCGATGAAATTCTAATATGGAGGCGATGACGTCAGATAAGGTCGTTGTACTGATGGCAATAGACCCTCGATTTAATCACAGTTTATGATATTTCCGTTTATAATTCCAGAATAAATTTCCACTGAATTTCTTTGTCCCAGAACTTTTTATAAAAAAGTACACTTGATTAGTTTTCTAGAGAATGAATTATTAAATCCAAAAAATAGATGAACTTCAAAAACAAACTGGCAACAACAATTGAAACCTCTTGAGCCCTCAAGGTTTAAAATACAACTCACTCGAACGAGTAGAAAATAGCTGTTTTAAGCCTCGATTTTAGATCATATGGTGCTTCACGTGACGGGCTACGTGATATTAATTTGAACATTGCAATAGAAGCGCACAACCGGTAGGCACGTCCGCCATGGAAGAACCCAGCGAATCTTTTAATAAAATTCAAATAAAAAAGATGTTCATAAATTAGAGCCATCATGCAATTAGAAAATGACCCTGGTAACAGCCAATCGTTTTAACTCGATGTTTACAAAATCTATGAACCAGAGTGAGCTAAAAATAGTGCTAATGCAATATCTTTTACGTTCTATACAAACTGAATTTACTGGAAAAAATATCGAATCCCGTGAAAATAATCATTACAATAAACTGTAATAAAACAAAAATAAAATAAAAAAAAGAATTTAAAACTAACACACAAGTAATTTAATTACATATTCGTAACATGTGATTTGGCCTATCCTATCCCTATTAAAATTTTAAGGGATGCAGGAGCTTCTCAGAGTTTTTATTATCAGGTACTTTGCCTTTTTCTGAGAAGTCCTGTTCTAATGAGAGTGTTTTCATTCAGGGAGTAGAGTGCGGCTTTGTTAATGTTCCTCTCCATTCTGTAAATTTGTCATCAGACTTAGTTTCAGGACCTGTGACAATCGGTATAATGTCTACTTTACCCGTTGAGGGCATCCATTTGTTATTAGGCACGACCTAGCTGGAGACAAAGTTGTGGTTAATCCACTTGTAACTGACAAGCCTTCTTTGGATCAGAAAGTTAATCCTATTGAAAAAGTATACCCTGATTTATACCCAGCTTGTGCTGTTACTAGAACTATGGCAAAGAAAGTTCTTGAGAATGATTTTGATAAGGAAAATATTCCTTTAGCTGACACATGTATTGGTCAGGCTTTTGATGAGGTCACTTTCACTTCTAATTTGGATCAATCAAAAGGTATTGATCACAGTGATCCTCTTTTTAATACTCATTCTCTTTTATCTAATCAGGGTGACAAACGACAATCACTTGTCGTCGAACAGGAAGAAGATCCTGAGATCTCCTGTTTGTTTCAGAGGGCCATTAGTGAAACTGAAGCCACTGAAGCACCTGTCTGTTATTTCATTAAAAATGGAATTCTTATGAGAAAATGGAGACCTCCCGAGGTACCTGCTGGTGACGAATGGTCAGTGAACTATCAGATTGTAGTTCCAAAATCTTACAGACAGGAAATACTTAGTTTGGCCCATGAAACTCCTCTGGCTGGTCATTTAGGGATAAATAAAACTTATCACAAGATCTTGACTCACTTTTATTGGCCGAAAATCAAAAGTGATGTTTGTAAATTTTGTAGATCTTTTCATACTTGTCAAATGGTAGGAAAACCCAATCAGAAGATACCTAAGGCTCATCTGCAACCTATTCCTGCATTTGACGAACCATTTAGCAGAATTATGGTAGACTGTGTTGATCCCTTACCTAAGACCAAGTCAGGCAACCAATATTTGTTGACCGTTATGTGTGCGTCAACAAGATTCCCAGGGGCAATTCCTTTGAGGAATATTAAAACAAAAACCATAGTAAAATCTTTGATAAAGTTTTTTTACTCAATTTGGCCTTCCCAAATCTGTCCAATCGGATCAAGGGTCAATTTTCATGTCTGGAATTATCCAGCAAGCTATGCACGAATTAGGCATTCAACAATTTAAATCTTCTGCTTACCACCCAGAAATCCAAGGGACTTTAGAAAGATTTCATCAAACTTTGAAGAATATGATTCGATCATATTGCTTTGAGATGAGTAAAGATTGGGATGAAGGCATTCATTTACTCGTGTTTGCTCTTAGGGAGTCAGTTCAAGAATCTTTAGGATTCAGTCCCTTTGAACTAGTTTTCGGACATACTGTGCGTGGACCATAGAAGTTGTTGAAAGAGAAACTTCTTTCTAATGAAGATACTGAGCTCAATCTTCTTGATTATGTTTCTGATTTTAAGTACAAGTTGTCAAAGGCTTGTGAGGTCGGAAGAGCAAATCTGCGCTCTAATCAGTCCAGAATGAAATCAAGATATGATAAAAACTCAAGGGATCGGAGTTTTCAGCCTGGTGATAGAGTTCTAGCTCTCTTGCCATTCCACAAAATCCCCTTCAGGCCAAGTATTATGGTCCATACACGGTTGAAAAGAAAGTAAATGATTTAAATTATATCCTAAATACTCCTGGTACGCGAAAACAAAAACAACTTTGCCACATTAACATGTTAAAGGAGTATATTGAAAGAGATAGCCAAGTAAATCATGCAGTTAATTTAGTTGTACCTGTCCCACAAACTGAGGATTTAAGTGAAGAAATTCAATCGGACACTGTTGACCTTGGAGCAACAAATCCTCGGAATTCGGAAATTATGAAAAATCTGGACCAGAAACTTTTACATTTGCAACAACAAGAAAGGAATGAACTTAAACAGTTATTATTCGAATATGAGCACTTGTTGCCAGGTATTCCTACTAGGACAAACACAATTTTTCATGACGTTGAAATTGTAGATTGAAAACATGTGAAACAATACCCATACAGGATGAACCCTCTCAAACAGGAATACTTGAAAAAGGAAATTCAGTATTTGCTGGAGAACGATTTCATAGAGCCCAGTAAAAGTGATTGGAGTTCACCATGTATACTTGCTCCGACACCAGATAAAACTTTCCGTATGTGCACTAATTATAGGAAGGTGAACCATGTGACAAAAACAGATTCATTTCCATTACCAAAAATCGATGATTGTATTGATAAAATTGGAAATGGCAAGTACGTCACCAAATCTGACCTTCTGAAAGGATTTTGGCAAATTCCACTAACGGAAAGAGCAAAGGAAATTTCGGCATTTGTGACTCCAGATGGACTCTATCAATATAAAGTAATGCCGTTCGGGATGAAGGGTTCCCCAAGTACTTTTTAACGCTCGATGAATATGATTACCTCTGGTCTAGATAATTGTGATGCTTACATCGATGATGTCATCATCTACAACGACACCTGGAAAAAACATCTAGTCACGATTCGGAAATTCTTTGACAGACTCACCGATGCAAGTTTGACAATCAATTTATCTAAAAGTGAGTTCTGCCGTGCTTGTGTGACATTTCTAGGACATATTGTGGGACATGTACAACTTAAATCTATAGATGCTAAGGTCAAGGCTGTCTCTGAATTCTCTGTGCCTGTCAGTAAAAAGCAACTGCTGCGATTTTTGGGTATGGCTGGATACTATCGGAAATTTTGTTCCAATTTTTCTAATATTGCTGAACCCTTGACAAACTTGTTGAGCAAGAAAGACAAGTTTCTTTTTAATGAAAAATGTCAGGAAGCTTTTGATAGGTTAAAAGCCATACTTAAATTTGCGCCGGTTCTTACAGCTCCAGATTTCAGTCAATCTTTTAAACTATCTGTTGATGCAGGTGATGTTGGGGTTGGAGCAGTATTGATTCAAGAAGATAGAAATGGTGTTGATTATCCAGTGTGCTATTTCTCCAAGAAATTAAATAAGCACCAACGAAATTACTCAACAATCGAGAAGGAATGTTTGGCTTTAATATAGGCATTACAGCAATTGAAGTTTACATTAGTTCAGCTCCTTCTTTGGTTGTTGTGTTTAGTGATCACAACCCCCTTACTTTCATCGACAAGATGAAACATAAATATCAAAGATTATTAAGCTGGAGTTTGTTGTTACAAGAATATAATCTTGACATCAGGCACATCAAGGGAAAAGACAATTTAATTGCAGATGCACTTTCCCGTGTATAGAAATATTATTTCATGTACACTATATATAATTCATAGGAGTTCATTTTATGTAATTTTGTTTTACCTCATATATAATTTACATAATGTGAAAAGAAAGCTTTATTACATAAATCTTTCTTTTTCTTTATGGGGGGAAGTGTTAAGTATATGTAATTAAATTATCTGTGTGTCAGTTTTACATTTCTTTTTATTTTATTTTTGTTTCATTACATTTCATTGTAAGGATAATGATTTTACTGGATTTGACATTTTTCCCAGTAAATTTAGTTCAGTTCTTTTAGCCTGATTAAAACGTAGTAGATTGCTACATTATATTTTTAGTTGACCAAGTTCTTGACCTTTTTTCTGAATTTGTAAACACTAAGTGAAAATGATTGGTCATTGCCAAGGTCATGTTCAGCCCACGTGCTAGCTCTGTTGTAAACAGTGTTTTCTAAATTCATTGAGGGAATCAATGATTCTTAACTAGGACTATTCTAGCCTACGTGCTAATTGACTTGTAGTGAGTAATACGTGACCCATCACGCATGCTTGAAATTACGTTTTAGTTGCGTTTAATAGTCAGTCGTGTTCTACACCTTTAGAGCTCAAGGTGTTTTTTTTTTGTTGATGCCAGTTTGATTTAGACTTCTTCTATTTTTTAGATTTAATAATTTATATTCTCGGGAAAACATACAAGTGCTCTTCTTCATAAAAATTCTTGGACAAAGACATTTAGTGGAAATTTATTCTGGAATTCTAAACTGGAACATTATAAATTGTGATTCAACGAGGAACTGTTGCCATCAGTACAACGACCTCATCTGACGTCATTGCCTTCCATATTGGAACTTCATCGAGATTTGAACTTGGATTCAATTAGAACTTTTTAGTGATAGGACTTATATTTTTTAATTCTCGGATTAGTTTTTGGATTAGATTCACAAACCGTAAGTCCTATTTCATATTTTTACGTTGTTTTCTAGGGAAATAAATTATTTTGTTAAGTTTACAAAGCTTGTTGACTTCACTCTTTTCTTTTGTTATGTTTGTACGAGCCTACACGTAACACCATAGTCAACAAACATTTAATATGGAAATAAAAGATCTATAAAATGTAGATTATTAAAAAAGCAAGTGTACCTAGGGCCTAATTTAGCATTTGGCATAGACTTGTTTGTTTCTTGACGTTGTTCAGCCCTAAAGATGTGCAGATAAAGCAACTAGTGAATAAAAGAAATTAAAGGAAAAATATATGTGGTCCTGGTATATGCTCGCCAAGATCCAATAATGAGACACAACATCGTTGTGTTTCTCCTTTCCAGCTCCCAGTAGCTTTAAACGCACTATGCGAGGATATGTTGGGGTGCAATTTTATAAGGTGCAGCGAGGAATCCGTCCACGGGAATGACATATCCTTCTTAGGCGACAAGATGATACTCACACGTAGACTGGTAGAGATGCTTTTTCGTAAAGTGACAGACAATATTAGTGACCACATCAAGGGCATCCTGTCACCAGGTCCTGGGAGCAAAGTGTCCCTTTCGCGTTTGCATCATTATTATTTAATATTTACAGGTTTGTGAAAAAGTAAATGGTGACTAGGTCTCTCAAAGAAGAGTATGCGATCTATCAAAAAAGCACCAACTGAACGGCCCAGTAAGAGCTGACAGGTTCTTTTATTTCTAATTGAAAAATATTTATTAAATGTTAATGTTAAATTTCCAAGCTTAATATGATTTTGCAAGCCACTTACTTCGCGTAGAATTAGTGTACAATGATAATTAAACCTTCAAATAAACAGGGGGGAAAATAATTTTAGAAGGATTAGTCTACCTCCCTGTCTAAGTAAGTTCTTCATATCATTCTTGAATAAGAAGAATACCGACTGACCTGAATAAATGAACGTCATTGATTATGAAACAAGAATACAATACTATTGATACTATATTTCTTTTGCACATATGGAAATAGCTTCGAAAATACAATGGCAGGTTCCACTGTACATTCGTGGATTTTGAGAAGGTATTCGATAGAATAGGTATAGAAGCTTTAATGCATAAATTTCAGAAAATGAAAACACGAGCAGTAAA
>JAECUM010096120.1:0-19534 GCA_016617855.1 Megalonaias nervosa | reverse complement strand
GTATATACTGAATACTTTAATTATGTAGTGAATACTTAATACTAATACTTAGAAGTGCCAAATGAACACTGAATATTTAATACTTCACTAATACTGTGTATATACTGAATATTTAATTAGTACTGAGTATAAACTGAATACTTAATTAGAACTGAACATATTTTGAATACATAATATTTATTTAGTAAGTTGCAATCATTTGAATTTGTAAATACTATATAGTATCAATCATGATGATGACCTTTGCTAACAGCAGCACTGATCAGCAGTACATATGTATAGGAAACAGGTTAATTGTAATTATACTTTCTCATCATACTAATCAACATCATCCAAACACAAGGAGGAAAACTTCACAGTAGTGAGCCAAGTAGATTTTACCTCTAAGGACAGCCTCATGAAGTGGAGAGGTCAGCAAAAGTGGTGGGTTGGTATCAGCACCATGCTGTAACAATAACCTGACACAGTCAGGGTTGCCATTAGAACAGGCATCACACAAAGGAGTAGCCCCATCAACATTTCTGGCATTCACCTATAACAGAAATGATAAGATAATGGTCCATTATGTGATCAACCAACCTCTTGGATTCAAGAAGAATGTTCCATCCACCTATAAGCATAATTATTAGCAGTTATCAAAAAAATGGTATGACATTAACAATTTACATATCTAGACAACTCTCATGGGTACACTATAATGGTAGTTCTATGGACAATAATGTAATCCAGCATTACCATATGTATAGTTAGCAAAACAGATTTTTCTATTTAAAAAAATATGAATGTGGGAGACTGAACAAAGAGTACTCGAGTCAGATTGATTTACTGCTGCCTCCCCCCCCCATGCAGTAAAACACAGAAATGAAACAAGGGATTTCACTGACATTAAATGTAAGACTGGAATTGCTAATTTTGCCAAATATCCATTAAGCAGTCTAGTCTGAACATATTTATATAGCATTATGTTAGTAACATGTTAATACCAAGTTAGTACCATATTAATACCATGTGAGCCAATGTGGGTATGTGAGAAAGCTTGCCAGTAGCTTCTCATGGGTCAGTGGTTCTTTCTGGGGTTTTCCCAGGTTCTTCCTCCGCCATTAATACTGGCTGCCATGTATAACCTATCGTGTGCTGAAAAATGGCATTAAACCCCACAACAACAACAATAACAAGTACCATGTGAGTACCATGTTAGTACCATGTCAATACCATGTTAGTACCATTTTAATACCATGTTAGTGACATGTTATACCATGACATACCCAGCATTTTGAGAATACCAAAAGTTTTCTCCATGATGTAGGCCACTGGGCATGTAAGAGGCTAAGTTATTTTGATAATATACTGGTTCCAATTTTAAAAGCAACTTTGTTCTGTTCAGTGCATAGAAAAGCTAACAAAAAAAGTTCTAATGCTGGTTGCATATTTATTTATAAATATTTCTGTTATCAGTCTCACCCTTTCAGATCAAGATTCTCAATTTCATCCACACATACCCCACCCCCACCCCATTCACATTTCAGTTTCAGGCTCCAGCTTTTACCAAATCTTTTATGGTTTCTCCTCTTGTAACTGTGCTTGCAAAAACAGGATCTGATTTCTTCATTAAATGGTTTAACTTATACCCAATGACCTCCATAAATGTATTATCAATCTGTTTTATATGTGGGCTATTCCCAGACATATACTGGCAACATCACCATATTTTCTGATAGGAGCTGCTTTTTTTCTTTTTAAAAATACGGCCTTTAATTCCTAGAACAAAATCATGTTGATTAATGTAAGACTTTTATGTGGTGAAAATTTCATGAAAACTGGACGAGTTATACAAATTTTAAACTGTACAAGTTATATCATATATTGTACAGGTGACCCAATCAACTCTTGACAGACCCTTAAATGACCCACATATGGTGGAAAAAATGTTAGATAAAACACCAAGCTGGGTAATTAGACTGGTCATCAGGCCTTGCTGGCTGACTGACAGTCACCTCTCTAGTCCCCCGAGGTCAATTAGATAAGGCCATAACTTCAAATGACTTGACCTGTCAAACAGTCAAGGCTTCAAATCAAGATAAGGGCATTAGAAGTAGGAAATCTGTAATGGGGACAACCCCACCTTCCATTTTTACACATTATGAATATAAACACTAAAGCTCTTCCAGTTCACTCCTACCACATATTCCTTTTTTATTATCGCCTTGATTTATGATTTATGTATCTAACCAGCTTGCATCATCAGGAGGCCAGTACTGACTGTGTCAGCTTGCATACACATCAAAACCAACCCTCTCTGCATATTAATCTTAAATCAGCTACTGTATATACGTACTTGTAACTCTGTTCCAACTGCAAACTGATCTGCCACTGCATAATGTGCTGGCAGATCTGGGTCTATGTTGTTCATTCTACTGATTACTCCCAACAAACTGCACAGATCAAAATTTGCTAGCACATTATGCAATGGCAGATATGGGTCAATGAAGATTGCGGTTGGACCCAGTTAAATTATAAGTGAACACATACAGTAATCTGACTATTAGCCCATGAGTTGATCAATTTCTATCATCTGTGAGAACTAGCAAAAGACAGAAATTACAAAGTGACTTTCATAAATTTCATATAAAATTAACACATATAGTACGACAAAATCGTTCATTTTATTCAATAAATCATTAGTGACATAACAGTCTAGTACAGGGTGATCCAACATCTTCAACAATGTGGGACACATCAACCCAAAATGTAAAGTTTGTGGGACATAACTTATATATATATTATAGTAATGACACTATAATTATAGAAGTGACTTTTTGTATGAGTGCAGGCCACAGAATAATGACCCACAGGCCACATTTGGCCCATGGGCCTGTAGTTGGACCACTCTGGTCTAATATCAAAAGCTTAAAATAGGTTTTAAGAAACATATTGTTAAAGACATAACTTCATAAAATATTTATCTCATCTTATGAAGTTGTAAAATTTTCATTTGGAAACATCAACAATCTTGTACCTCTGCCCCTGCCTCCAGTAAAACTGAAATACACTCTAGGTTGCCTTGAAAACAGGCTTCATGGAGTGGGGTCACGAGGTCAAAGGTCCCCTTATTGACACTATACCCCTCCTTTATCAGATGCTGCACAGTCCTCACATCACCCTCCCTGGCAGAAGTGTGGAGGGGGTACTTATCAGATGACACTGCAATAATTTGGAGAAAAAAAGGAAATTACAGTATGACTGATGTCATTATACCTGTGCAGCTTCATTCAAAACAAAACTCAGATTTAGCAATACTTTTGGGAATATACAGAAGCATTAAATTATGTCTCTGATATACAACTTTCACAAATTTCTTTTGAATAATAATAATAATAATATTATTGGCCTATGTTACAACAAGAATAAAGATAATATTATTATTATTATTATTATTATTATTATTATTATTATTATTATTATTAATTTTTTCTGGTCCATTAAGCTCATAATAAACTGATTCCTTGAACAGCACTCCCTCTTTATAAGGCTTTCATAATAATACTCTGAGTGTATGGATGTGATCAAATTTCATCATGTCGTAGTGATTGGTTTGGTTTGGTATTTTACAGCACAGCAACACAAGTAGGTTATTTAGTGCCAAGACAATTGGAATAAAATGCCTGCCCAAGGACACCATGATAGCTGACCCAGTCTTGTCTGATGGTAGGATTCTAACCCGCACCTTTTTGGTTGTTAGTCCAACATGCTAACCACTCAGCCACTGCGGGTCTGTAGAAATGAAAATGTAAACATAATACTCCATTATAAAAAGTTTGTGTTACTAAAAAATGGTATAATTGACAACTGACATAGACATCATTGTAATGAGGGAGTATTGACGTAGACATCATTGAGTACTGTATTCAATGACTATGGCTGTTATGCTGAGTCAAAGTGCAAACAACACCAAGATCTTGATCTCCTGTAGAATAATGCACCTGCAAATCTGGGTCATTACTCACAACAAACTGTACAGATCCAGATCTGCTGGCACATTATGCAACGGCAAATCTGGGTCTGTGCAATTTGAAGTTGGATTCAACATATAAGCAAGAATATATGGTAATTAGGGAGATGCTGTATTCATGAAGAAAAACCTCTGAAAGCATTTTGTATTTACGTGAATAAAGATGTTACATTTTTTGTGAATATTCATTTTAAATATTAAGTTTGTTACTACATTTTGCTGTTAGGTTATTTTTTTAATGACGTCAGCTCTTAGAAACAGCCAATTGTTGTTAATCCAATTTATACTAATCTACTAATGTTATTAGTCAAACCCATCAATAGCAGTCACTCATGGGAAAAGACAAAAAATGGCCTTTGTACACAGATGACCTCTGTATATAGTTTCAAAATTCAAATCTTGTTAAGCCTAAGTGATATACTTGCAACATTCTGTTTGTTAAAGTGACTTGATTCAATATCATACATGTCACATAACACACATGCATTTAGAAGTGCATGTTTATCCTGTATGATTTAGAAGTGCATGTCTATCCTATATGATTTAGAAGTGCATGTCCATCCAGTATGATTTAGAAGTGCATGTCTATCCTGTATGATTTGGAAGTGCATGTCTATCCTGTATGATTTAGAAGTGCATGTCCATCCAGTACAATTTAGAAGTACATATTCATCCTGTATGATTTAGAAGTGCATGTCCAGCCAGTATGATTTAGAAGTACATGTCTATCCAGTATGATTTAGAAGTACATGTCTATCCTGTATGATTTAGAAGTGCATGTCCATCCAGTATGTTTAGAACTGCATGTCCATCCAGTACAATTTAGAAGTACATATTCATCCTGTATGATTTAGAAGTGCACATCTATCCTGTATGATTTAGAAGTGCACATCTATCCTGTACGATTTAGAAGTGCATGTCTATCCTGTATGATTTAGAAGTGCTTGTCCATCCAGTATGATTTCGAAGTGCATGTCTATCCTGTATGATTTAGAACTACATGTCTATCCTGTATGATTTAGAAGTGCACATCTATCCTGTATGATTTAGAAGTGCATGTCTATCCTGTATGATTTAGAAGTGCATGTCTATTCTGTATGATTTAGAAGTGCACATCTATCCTGTATGATTTAGAAGTGCATGTCCATCCTGTATGATTTAGAAGTGCATGTCTATCCTGTATGATTTAAAAGTGCATGTCTATCCAGTATGATTTAGAAGTGCATGTCTATCCTGTATGATTTAGAAGTGCACATCCTGTATGATTTAGAAGTGCACATCTATCCTGTATGATTCAGAACTGCATGTCTATCCAGTATGATTTAAAAGTGCACATCTATCCTGTAGGATTTAGAAGTGCATGTCTATCCTGTAGGATTTAGAAGTGCATGTCCATCCAGTATGATTTAGAACTGCATGTCCATCCAGTATGATTTAAAAGTGCATGTTCATCCAGTATGATTTAGAAGTGCATGTCCAACTTGTATAATTTTGATCAGTTTAAAGTGCATGTCCATCCACTATCATTTAAAAGTGTTTCATGACTCAATGATCTTAAAATAAGTAATAGAAAAGAATGAGAAGCAGCAAGCTTTACAAAATTCAACCAATAATTTATTTCCGTAGAATACAAAGTTAAAATGTAAAAAGAACTTACGATACTGTGAATTAAATCCCAAATAACACAAGTTCTAATGAATAAAGTTCTGTATAAACTTTAGTGGTATTCCAAATAATTTCCAATGTTAAAGGTGCTGATGTGACTGTAATGGCCGGTAGTCTCTAATGTACTAATGGACCAATGGCCTAAATCGTATTGACGTGCCAACAGTCTTTTGATGAATCACAGTAATATAATCCAAGGTTTCCTTGTCCGAATTCAATATAGTTTTTAGTTAATGTCTCTTTTCCAGAATAAAACAGAGCACTTTGTATTTCCTGACAAGAATAATTTCAGTTAAATAATTTCACCCAAATCAAAATCTGGATACAACAATATAAATGATTTCTGCCCAGATGTTATTGAAGGAATAAATAATTTTTCCAGTAAACATCATTATATAAAAAACTAAGACACAAAAGAAGAGCCAGAATGTAGAACAAAAATTCATTTCTAGAATAATCCAAGATATAATTAGACAAGATCTGTTACTAAAATTAAAATAAGGAACATGATAAATATAATGCTCTTGACTCAGACTAAAATAATGATCATAATATTTAACCTACACTTACAGAGAAATATAAACTATGTTTTTTTGTTTATAAAATTAAAAAAAGCAATGATTCTGGTCAGGTAGACAATGAACTTAATTTTGGACAAGGTCGGCTACAAAATACAATTTTACATAACCTGTAGCATATAAGGAATAAAAAAAAAAAAAAAAAAATTCAAATTAAATACACATAACAAGTGCATGTTCATCAGTATGAATTAGAAGTGCGTGTCCATCCCATATGATTTAGTAGTGAATGTCCATCAAGTATGTATCAATACCTGAATTAGTTTAAAGCCACTTTATCTTTCACTAATTGTGGATGAAATATCCAAGGATCCACAAATCTATTTAAAACACAGTTTCTGATATCTATTAGCATTTTTTGTAAATAGCTGTTAACTGTTCCCCTTGTTTTTGCTGCATATGATATTTGGGATGACTTCTCTCCATGTCTTTGATATTAAACAAAAATCATCAGTAAAGCTCAACACAGTTGTGTTTTTTGCAGTTGTGCAATTTCTGGAAGGAATATTATCAGCTGTGAGATAAAAGTTATCCAAGTGCTTTGTGATGTTAGAACATACAGTATGCTCAAATACCTTTGCAAAGAACATTGGTGAATATATGGAAGTAATTACTGGTCATTGGGCTATCATCTTTTTTGAATAGTGGTATACATTTGCTAGAAACCAATCCTTTAGAATGTTGCAAACGTCCAGTGGTTGTTGAAAAAGGTGTGTAAGCACTATTGACAACTCAAAATACAGATTGTTATGTATTTAGTTGTTGTTTATATTATACGTTTTTGCATTTGTTTTCAGCTGAAATAAACTAAGGAGACTTAAGTCTGTAATAGTATGTATACATTTTTACAAACATCAAGGCAAGTGTTGAAAAAAAAATGTGTTTGTATATCATGCCCATCTGCTCTGTTGATAGATATATTGCCCAAGAAAACACCATGGTAGTTAACCCAGGCTGGTACAATGATTAAAACCCACATCCTTTCGCGAGCCTGGTGCAATGATTAACCCTTTAGCTTCGACTGCCGCATCTAAGCGTCACCTGTAAATAGCTCCTGATCTCCACTGACACATATATGCAGTGTTGATAAGCCTTGTTTACTACCCTAGTGTCGCCTATATGCGTATAGTTCAGCAGTACTCGAAACCCCAGTGTCGCATCTATGCGGACGTGACCACTATATTAACTAAACATTGATTGGTTGAAAGTACAGAAATTTATATATTTTTGATTATCATAACGAATGTGAGGACTGCTTGCTCAACATATTGATGCAAGTTTGAAAGCTGAGAGGTTAAATTTAGACACAATGGAAGGGCTTTCCTGCAGTTTACGAAACGTGTAGTTGAGATAAACAAAGATGGATTCCGATTCAGATATGAGCGATTTTGAAGGGTTCAGTGCAAGTGAAATCGAAGAGTTTAATGGATTATTCTTAGAAAATGGATCAGATATTGATGTTAGTCCCGTTTCAACACCAGATGTAAGTGATTTTGAATCAAATGACAAGGAGGACATAGTCCCACTTGCACAATGGAGTGATGACCTTGCCGTGTTCAAGATCAATGATTTTGATTTTCATGTTGGTTCAACAATCGAGCTTGGACCACTAAGCAGTGAGAAAGATTTTTTCTCAAGTTTTTTCTTGAATGTCTGGTGGAAAAGCTTGTGAAAGAAACAAACGATTATGCCAAGAAAATGGGGGACCAAAAGCAAGACCTGAAATGCAAGATGTGTGTAAGGGAAGGGAGGAGACATGAAGTTTTCATGGGATGCAAACAATGCCAAGTACATTTATGTGTGGATAGTGACTGTTTTGAGAGGTTCCACTCTCAACTTTGTAATCAGAGTGTGGATTTCATTCATGTTTTTATATGTACATATGTAAATATTGGATTTATTTTGTGGGATTTAAAACAGTTTACATGACTGGGATTTCTTGTATGATGGGATGTAGGAGTATATTAAGTGGAAATATATGAATAACAGACACTATACAAGGTAAGCTGTTTTTTTCTTTCACTGAAATCCAGCAAGAACTAATCAAATAATAAATATAAATGAAACCATGTTTTTATTGTCAGTTTCTGTAGTCAGCCATGATGATGTTCTAGTATTCAGCCTAGCAAACAGCCTCAGTAGTCTCAGTAACTAATATGATAGCACTCAGCAGTAGTGAAACTGCACAACAGCTGTAGTAGCTAATGGGTTAAAACCCACATCCTTTCGCGAGTCTGACACGCTAACCACTGAGCCACCATGGCTCCAGGTGATGAAGGTAGATTATTAAAATTAGTACTGTGTTATTATCTGCACAAAAAGCTGACAGGAATATAACATTTCTGTTGGTTTTCACAATGTCGTGTGATAAGGAAGAAACAAAACGGCAGGCTTTCTGAAAATATGTTCTATTGAAATGCAACCAGAAAACTTCTCAAAAGGTGACAAATATAAAGATCTGATAACATAAAATATCTTTGGTAATTTCAGCTCAAAGCCTGATATCCTATTTGTGCTTAGTCCTATAATGTAAGATCTCTACCCTTTATCTTCAAACAAGATACATATCAGAGTAGACGTCTTATGCCCATCAAAAACAACAAATACCGAATAACAACCACAGCGTCGGACGTTTTATCAATAAAGTACGAACAACATTCTGAATGCGTAGGCAAAATTAATATTCAACTAAAACTGACTTTTATGTGACACTTTTGTTTACAAGCAGCGTTAAACCAAAAAGCAACGTATACTACTGCATCTGTGTAAATCTGTGACAGATTACGTTCCCGCAAGGGTTTCCGATCGTTTTTTTTTTTTTTGTTGCTGTACTAGCTCGTCCTCCAATTTTGATCATCAGGTAATCAACAGCGCCCCAAAGTAAACGAGAGAGAGAGAGAGATGCAACAGTCTGGCCACGTTTAAGAAATTATCCGTATTATATTATTAGGACTTTTCGTCATACATGTTGATATACGGACGCATTACGGGTCGTTGACATATGACGTCACGCAGTGAGGGTGGGGGAGGGGGTCAAAATTTTGTGTCGAAGTGTGACGAGGGGGAGGGGAATTGAAGAAATGTGAAATCACAATAAATATGAGTGTGAAACGCTTCTTTCAAAATAATGTGAGAACAAAAAAGATTTTGTGACCTGCATCCTCAGTCCATTTTTATCCGCAATAGATAAAACTTCTCGTGGACGACTTATATTAATACTGTTATCTCAGATGAAATATTGGGTAATTGTTATAACATTTAAATGGTTTAAACTGTTGGGTTTTTTAATATTGTAATTCTTTTTTGAATATAATGTAATACACACTTTAAAAACAAAATATAGACTAAATAAACTGCATGCCTACTGGTGATTAAACTTAGATTTTAGAAAAGTAAAAAAATAGGCTAACAATTATCACCACCCTGACAACAGTGTGACGAGATCAAAGACTCACGAGTTTAGCAAGATGAAAGACGGTATTCGGTCCGCAGTGAACGTTTAATCTTTTAACATTTTTTAATGTGGAAAAAACAACAAATGCAATTAGTTGAGTAGTGCCAAGGATGGGCCCTGTGTCGCGCTGGGACGCCGCAAATTAAAGGGAATAAATATATCAAATGTTAGCTTTTTTCTTTCTTTTTATTGGAAACGTTTTGTTGACACCACTGAAGTGCTAGATTATAAATGGTCCTACTAGTACAAAGAGTCTTTGAAGCTTGATGACATTTTTTAAAAAAGCAGTCTAAAAAGGACAGGATGAGGACAGAGAAGAACTTCGAGGATTGAGCCAGCGTGCTGCACTAGTAACATTTACGCTTTTGAAAACCATACAATGTAAGGTGTCCAGTGTTATGTTAGTTTTACTTTTCATGACTTTTCGGCAGCCCATAGCAATGGATAAAAATGAATTATATCAGTCTTTATTTCACGCTTATGTGCTAGCATATCCTACAGAAACCAAAAAGATGTGCCAAGATGAACTTATTATAAAGTGGAATAGTATCAAGAATGACACAGATTTGGCAGATAAAGTCTACCATATGTTTCAAGAGCTCAAGGCGATCTCCATTACGAAAAAAGGATCACTTCTTAACTTTTGGACAAAACAAGCACCATCAGTTTCAAAACAAGTATCTACTCAGGATAATTTAGAGTCCAATGAACAACCGACTGATGTCTTGAATACCATTACTTCTGAAACAATGCCTTCTACAAGTTATTTGGCTACTCCGAGAAATGCTACTGTTCAATTACATTTGAAGTCCAAATTGATGTCATAAATTCTGACTTCCTTGGATTGTATAATCGACAGAAACAAGGACTACTTTCAAATGAGCAGAACTCAGAGTTAAAAGATAAACAAAAAAGAAAAACTGGGGTGGAAAAGAAAGTAAAGAGGAAGACTGATGATCAAAGAAGATCCCAGAAAGCAGGGGATTTGAAAAAATCAAAACTTAATGCTTTATTGGAAGATAATCCTGAACTGCGCACAAACTGAATATCTGGGCCAGGTGTGGTCAACCAAAACTCGAAGAGTATCAACCATTGCGTTTGCAAACTATACTGGATATCATAATGCATGGTTCAGCTTCTCATGAAAAAAGACAGTTCGAAGTCTACAGAAGTATCAAAACCTTAGATCAATTAACAGAGCATTTGAAAAAAAAAGATTGCTTCAGTATAAGTCGAAGTGGACTATACCTTCGTCTACTTCCTAAGCGTAGTTCGTCGTCAGAAGGTAAGCGTCATGTAACCACTGTCCCAGTAAAATTAATTAGAGCGCAAAATGAATTATCACACTAAACATATTGATGGCCAGTTTTGCACAGCTACAATAAGACGTTTGGAAGAACTGTCTTCCATGCTTCGACCGGATGAGGTTTGTTTTATCAGCCAGGACGATAAATGTCGCGTCCCAAATGGCCTGATCGCCGCCAATAAGGAGAGTCCACTGCTACTACACGTTGAGTATAAAGTAAGCCTTCCTGACCATGATTGTGTAGTTGCTGCCCGACACAAGCTTATACCCTCGGTGTATGCCGGCATTGAGATCCGTCGCAACGGTCTTGAAAACAGAGACGCTGTTGGTTTTTCTGACCCAACGTTTATAGCCATCCGATCTGGAAAACACTCCGCATCAACAGCACTCAGCCATGGATTTGACTTTGAAAAGTTGCTGTGTCTGACAGAGTTAGATACCATAACCAGGACTGGTATTGATAATTTGGTCAAGCCGATTCTCGTGTTTATTGTTGATGGTGGGCCGGATGAAAACCCACGGTATCAAAAAGTCATTAAGGTTGCCATCAACCATTTCTTGAAACAAGAAGCAGAGAGGGTGAACAGACCACTTTTAGGAGAAGTCCATTTGTGAAATTAAACCCTCCTACGAAAATAACACACAAGCGTCAATAACGCTGAACTGAAACCTCTAACCTGGTTGCACTAAACCGAGGCCTCTAACTGGGTTAATTTTTTTTTATCTTTTGACGCTTGTGTGTCAAATGTATTTACCGACCCGGGGCATTCACCCTCTCTGCTGCTGTGTGTGTGCTAAAAAAAAAAGTAGCGGTCAGGTGACAGGTCTCTCAACCAAAAACTTTATCGAGACCTATGTGATATCGCGACCAAGGATCATGTAAATTTATCGTGATAAATCCATGAGGAATCGCCTGCGCATGTGAGAAGAAGTTTTTAAACTTAATCATATCCATGTCCCCTGAATACCAAGTCTGGTGGATGTTTCTTAGCGTGTGGGTATCAACACCATTAAAAACAAACAAAAGATTGCAGTTATCTCTGATCACTTTAGTATTTGAGCATATCGCTGAATAACATATATAATATCGGTGTTTTTATGTGGGCCTCGGGAAAATATCCGAGCTGGCTTTGATTGTTTGTCTAGCATCAAATCATTGTATACTACGAGATTGCTGATGCCCCCGTTGAGATCATCTAACAACGGCACATCGTTGATGTCGGTGATAAAATCAATAATATCATTGCCGTTCTCGTTCAACAACTTTGCATTTTCATTAAAATCTTTAAGCACGTCGTAGCATCGCTGATCATCTGCAGATGGTGCCACTAAATACAACTTACCCCACTTGAGCCATCTCATTATCAGGTTAATTAACAATTGCGTCTTACCAGACCCAGATGGACCTATGATAATTGCTCTGATAGAATTTGGTAGCGCTGGATGATGCTTGATTGGCTCATGCTTTCGTGTCGCTGAGAAATCAATGACATTCATGTTGTAGAAATATATAATAAGTATATGGATTTATATTGTGTTCGATGCAGAGCACCCACCAATACCAGTGGATTAAAAACATTAACGACGAGGAATAAAAAGCGTGCACTTACAGGCAAGTGTGTGAAATGTGGTACAAAAAATTACAAATTTATCTCTCATGCAACAGGCGGAGATATCGCTGCTAAACTGGGAAAATTACCGGGGGCTCCATGGGCTAAGTATCCTGGCGAGAAGCATCTTCCTGGATATAATTATTGTGTCCCTGGAACCGACTTGATATCCGACTTAACGAGAAAGATCAGCCAAGACCTGGAGAGTATCCAATAAATACGATTGATCGAACGTGCCACGTTCATGATGTCGCGTATAAAAATCCAGATCTACAACTACGACATATTACAGACGTGAAGTTGATTCACACTCTAAAGTCTGTAAAAAAAAAATAAATCTCTCAGAGAATCGCTCGCTAATTTTTTGATAAGATCCGCGATGAAAGGTAAACTAGTTCTAGGGGCCGGTAATAAATCATAGATGGACTCAATTTATTATAGCCCAAGATGATATTGGAGGAGTAGAGCAGCGATTAGTAAACTTGCTGATGCAGCAGGTGTCGCACGTTCTGTTGTTACAGATTAGTTAGCACGACAGGCAATATGGCAAATTTATCTACCACCACCTAAAAAAATTCAGTACGCACATTTTGATGTCGGCACTCCCAATGAGGTTCATCAGGCAGATATTTTGTTTTTACCACATGATACTATTAAAACTGGTAGACGTCAATCGTGCACATACATATACGCTTTGACTGTCGTTGACGTTGGAAGTAGATATAAAGAAGCAGAACCACTATCAAAGAAGACACCAACTGAAGTTGCATCTGCGTTTGAACGAATTTATCAACGTGGCGGCCTGCCATGGCCACAGTTGCTACAGGCTGATCATGGCAAAGAATTTCTTGGTGCAGTAACATCGCTGATGTAACAACATAACGTCAAAATCAGACGAGGGCACACCGCATTTCATCGCCATCAGGCAATCATTGAGCGATTTAATCGAACACTTGCTGAGCGATTGTTTGGATATCAGTATGCGCAGGAAATATCCCATAACAAAGTGTGATAGCTACGTTAAATAATGAAATTACTGAATTTCTATGACCCCCATCAATGCAATCTCGAAGAAACACATACCATTTAAGCGATATGACTCTTTCTCAAAACAACCAGGACTTGGTAATGTGACTTTCAGATATTTATATGAGCCGGGGGAGCTTGAGGGAGGGGGTAGAAAAGAGCGACTGACCCAGTCTGGAGTGTAATCAGACATAAAATTTCCAGCGTGGTAAGATCCAATCTACAAACTAGATTCAACTGCTCCTCAGCATGGGTTTGTACGTGAACATTTACAAGTAATTCATGAAGATACACAATTACTACCGTCTTCACTCTTGTAGAGACTCACTTCTGCGAAGGATGATTCGCTAGCAGGACACCAGCTCCTCGACCTCGATTACACTCAAGACAGGTCAGCATCACATTTTCGCGTGTGTGGCCGAGACAATTATTAATTCTATCCACGGTAAATTGTCATGAGTCATTAGGAGAATACCGCCACAACATTACCGTGTTACAGCAAGCACAGTGATTATTTTGTCGTTGTTTAAGTGTCATGATAAACTTAACATCAAGATCGAAGTCGCGCTTATTGTTTTGTCACACTGCTGATAATCAGCCAATTTTTTACTGACATTGCCCTGAGTTTGATTATTATCCATAATGGTGCAGTTATCCAGCACAATTCTCCGTAGCTGGAATATTCTACTGACTCGAGATACTGCCAGATAAACTAGGTTCGACAATTCGATACGATCACCGACAATCCAAATATTGGTATCACTGACTATCAGTCCCTGCAATGAATGAATTGTTACTGTATATCCTAAAGTCCAGCACGATGGCTGTGTTAAAGCTTTCTCAACAACATCAATCGGAACCAAAGCAATATCATAATACAAGTTTTTGTTTCTCATTGGCCCCAGGAATCTCAACATCAATATTTTGTTTACGTGTATCTGCTAAGCGATAACACAATAGCACAGGTAGATCTGAAAACTTTTCTTTATGTAACAGAAATAATTGCTGCTGAAGTGAATCACGAGCTACCTTCCGACTTGCAACTATCAAGTCAGCAGGCCTCCTTAAATTCCAAAACTCGTCGTTTGTTGTTTCTAGAATTACCTTGCGCATTATCTCACATTGAATCTTATCTCGCTGCAGTCTGATTAACTTCTTGAACTCCCTCAGCGTCGAATCAAGTGCCCGGTGATCATCAAATATCTCCTCATAATAATCTACAAATTCTTTCAGCCAGTCATGCGGAGATGAGCCGACAAAAGGTGGTGGTTGAGCATGGTCACCGCACATGATAACAGCAGTATTCCGAGTCAATAACCAATCAAGAAACATTTTTAATACGTTCACGGATACCGTGCATATCTCATCCCAGATAATGATCTTAGAAATATATTTCTAACCCAATCGTTCAGGTGTCCACGCATCTCCCTTCCATCGAAAGAAACTGGGATAAGTATGAGACTTAACCCCTCTTTCTTTCATCTATCTGGCTAGTCGGTGAGTCGGAGTTAGTACAGTCATGTCAAGATTCCGAAATAATTCAATCGCACATGTTATTTTACCAGAACCGCCAGGCCCGTTGAGATAAACGGTTTTATGTCTGGCCACAGGATCATATACCGATGATGCTTATGATGGTTGTGACATTGACTATTTTTGTAATATATCTCAACAGGTTTATTATCAGCAGATTCAGAATAACTGAGTATCTTTTCTTTTTCCATTATCCACTCGCCCCATGGTGCATCAATGCCGATCTGTAATTCATTTAGCAATCCTGCATTTGTTTTACTGATATAAAATGAATATGTGGCAACTCGAACAGCTTCCTTAGGAAATCTGTTTATCATCAATAATAACTTTATCGAAACGTACGCTAACATCGAAGATCTTAAATGAGTAAACTGTGGTGAGTCACCATCAGTGTAGCTCACAATTGTGCGTAGTTTGGTTCCATCTGATAGGTTAACATTGTTTCGATCTACAAATATATTTTTCTCTGTTGTAGCCGCAATTATGAAATCGAGCTCAGCATCGTCGATGGTTAATCTTATACAGTGCCGTTTATGATCATATAATGCTCCTTGTGTAAATTTCCCAATTATTGTTTTGCCCAGCTCTTTTGCATTATGGTCAACCTTGACGCTGTCAAGGGCCAAGCTCTCGCTTCCAAGAGGTTTAGGTAGCCAGACTTGTTTTTGTACGCGATAAGATATTATTTCTTCACTTACGGTTAACGATATCAATATCTTTGCATCAAGCATGTATCGCAATAATACTATTGGAGCCCAACCACGTTTTTGCACATTCATCATCCCCGGATTTATTGAAATGACGACCAAACCAAACAGCGACAAACGAATGGAGGCACTCCGATTCTATATCTGAGGATGCAAACTCAAATGACTCAATACATGCGAATCCAGTTACATCAAAATCTGGCAAGGGTCCATTCATCGCAACCCGAGTCATTTCGTGTCTTGGATGTCCAAATCGCTTAAAATACATAGCACACGCGCCCATTCCGAGGGAGCTTCCGGGGTAACATGCAGCCATATCAACTGAGATAACATCTCCACAATCGTATTTATTATTCCACAATCCGCCGTGTCCGTATTCGACACAACTGCGTTGTATGTCTTCAAGAAATTCCAATCGTGTTGGCCTCCATGAATTTATCTTGAGCAAAGTGAGCAACAACTGACGGAACGGTGAAGCAATTACTAGATAATCGTTTGATAACATCAGCATCATTCATATATTTCAACGTAATCTCTGTCATCTCTGAATGAAGAGCTTCAATGCGATAAAGATCCCCATTAGGCCGCACAAACTGATCATAATAGCTATACTCGGAACTTTGAAACAGCCACACGGACACAGGGTCGCGCTTGCTTCTATTTCTGATAAAATTGAACATATCACCGTCATAAAATATAACAGTTCGAGTTCCTGGAAATAATGTTACGTCCGACGTCCACGCATGCGCGTTATGATCAACGATCTCTATCGAAGCTCCCTTGATTTATATTTTGATTCGTACAAAATCTCGCCGGTTAGTGTCTTCACCTTTATTGGAAATTTTAATTTCTTTTCCAACTCAGCAACGTCTCTGATCGTAGCTCCATTTTCTCTAACGCGGTCAGCCCACTCATTTATTTTGTTGCGGCTCAGATCTGTTAGACGATTACCCTGTAACGCGCTTACAAATGTTCTGTGAATCTTTCGGCAACACAATTCAGACCATCGTTAGCGATCGAAACTCTCATCGGTCGAAGATCATCAACGCTAGGCTTAACATTCAACGGATATATCGCATGAACAAGTGCCGTCACAGGGTATGCTCGCTCATAATATGGTTTGTCGATACCCGTCAGCATTCCTGGTTTGGAATTTTTACTTAATGTGACAACACCACAGTGCGGTGTGATTCCCGAACAGGGTCAAGGATAACCCAGGTTACGTCGGCGGGGTCTGCCTCTCCTGGCACTGCCAGGGGTAAAGCAACGATAAATTTTATTCTAAAAAGGTATCTTTGTTCGTTTAGATACTTAATTATTGTCCTTGTTCGCTGGTCAATGATTGTATCATCAATCTGGGGGTTATCGTCTTGTCTAATTCTGAATGTTGACCACAGATAAGCCGCGCCATCGTTGCGAAACTCTCTCTCTTGGCTTCACGGATACGATTGATTAGAGTCTGATTCGTCGAATCAGGATCAACATCAACCAGAGATCGCCTCGGCAAGTCAGGGTTATTCTGTCAAGATCGAATCTAGCTTGAGAGGGTTTGATCGCAGATAATCTTGTAAATTCCTCCATCATATAATTAAGGTAAATATATATTTAATTTGAACTTAAATTTATAAAATACAATGATTCAAGCAAAGAATAGTTGCAAGTGGTTGATGATAGGATCTACAACTCTTCGTAATAAGGCTTGTGTAACGGATTTCTGTGCATACCACCTGCAGAGTGTGCGACGGATGAGTCTAGGACCACGGCCATGTTTGAAGTGTAACAAGGGGGTGGGGGGAAATGCAAATGTGCGTAACATATGGAGGTAGAAAATACAGAGCTTTGAAACGGTATTATGATAAAAAAAAAAAATAATAATTATGGCGCTGAATCTCCTATAGAAAACGCTCGAGAATACCGGTTATCTCAGATTCACTGTTGGGAGAAAAGGTATTACATTCACAGATTTGTGTATGAGTGTTACAATGGCCTGATCAAAGATGGTTTTGTGATTGATCATATTGATTCAGATCCAAAGAATAATTCTTTGAATAATCTTCAGGCTAATACTCCGAGTCAGAATTCTGCACGGGGAAATTCTGTAAATAATAAGAAGTATCCAAGACCAGTTATATCTATAAATCCATAGACAGGCGAAGAAATAGAATTTCCATCGATATATGCAGCTGCCAAATATTTCTGTATTTTCCCAGCTTCGGTTTACCGTGTCGCAGATAATATAACCAACTCAACATTTTCAAAGAAATACAAACAAAAAAATAATATTTTAGTATCTCTCTGAAAACACCCCAGGTGAAGGGAGATAATTCCATTAAGATTAAACAGTACCAATGCAGTAGCCTCGTTGACTCTGTCCATGACTCTGTCAAGCGAGGCAGTATTGATTCCTCCCCACCCACCCACCCCATCAATAGTCAGGAACTAATACTATTCTGTGACGGCTGCGGATCACAATCATATTTTTTTTTGTTGGAGTTCCTGTATTTCCGCATTATTCTTAAAAACGTTATCCTTGTCCGCTTGAACTTTTTCAGGTATTGGTATCTTCATAATAATTTTTGAAACATATAATAGTAGGAAGGCTCAGTGACCGAGAGGTTACGCTGCGGAATTGCATACTCGACGTGTGGAATTTGACGTTCCAATCCCATGACTGACAAATTTGTCGACGGTTGCAAAAAATCGCATTTAATAATTGGGGGCTCTAGCTCAAACCTTGAAATTTGACAGAAAAATGTGATGATAACTAAAAATTCATGTACACCTCCCCGCCATGTCAAACAACGTGGTGGGTGCTGATTTTGTACTCCCCGGGGTTTGATTTTGGGGAGGTGTGCAAAAAATTTAAAATTATCAGTATAAATCTGTTGTACGCAGAGCAGCGGAAGAATAACTTGGACAACCTTCTGAATTTCCAGAATTTCGTTTCGCATCTAGGAATTCTCAGCGACACGGTCGCTGGGGGTAGGTCCATGTGACCATGAGGTGAAAAAACAGGAGCCCAAGCCTCATGGCAAAAATAGACAGTAAGAGTGATGAGCCAGAAATAACCAGAAATACACAGAAAGAAAATAGCCTCATTGAAGGGTACCCCATAAAAGGACAGCAAAGAACTATCAGCCAGAAAGAATACGTCTCATTGAAGTGTACCCCATGAAGGGACCCCATGGAACGGCAAATTGCTCAGCTCTTACTTTCTATTTTTACTACTTAAAACAACATGTAAATGTGCTAACATATTAAAGTAATATTTGTATTATATAATAAATCACGAAAATATTAATGCGATTATTTCTGATTGGAGGATTCAAAAATTACATGACCCAATCTCCGCCAGTGGTAAGGGTATACAACGTTCTGATGAACTTGATCCTGAAAAAAATCACAAACGATTTTGAAATATTACAAGAACGCAAATATGAAGGAAGATACACACTAGCAGCCAAATACAGGTTTATTAAAATACTCCAACAGGCAATGTCACAATCGCTAGCTTATGTATGTGATGATACAAACGTCCGGCAATTCATTCCACTCGCACAGGCGATTGAGAAATTTAGATCAGAGCTGTCTCAAGAATATGAAACAAAAAAGATTGTGAGTGCGCGTGTAAGACAGCTGAAAAAAT
>JAECUM010096117.1:0-54807 GCA_016617855.1 Megalonaias nervosa | reverse complement strand
GTATAACAGTCATATGTATGGACTTTATAACAGTTATACGTTTGGACTTTCCAAGAATTGTATTGGGCTTGTAATCAAAATAAACACTTATTTGTATGGACATATCATAAGCTGTATTGCAATCAGAGTAAGCAGTTATTTCTGTGGACTTATCATTGTAATCAGAAAAAACAGTTATTTGTTTGGACTTATCGAAAGATGTATTGCAATCAGAGTAAACAGTTATTTGTGTGGGCTTATCAAAAGTTGTATTGCAGTCAGAGTAAACAGTTATTTGTGTGCACTTATCGAAAGTCGTATTGCAATCAGAGTAAACAGTTATTTGTGTGGACTTATCATTGTAATCAGAGTAAACAGTTATTTGTATGGACTTATAATTGTAATCAGAGTAAACAGTTATTTGTATGGACTTATCATTGTAATCAGAGTAAACAGTTATTTGTGTGGACTTATCATAAGTTGTATTGCAATCAGACTAAACAGTTATTTGTGTGGACTTATCATTGTAATCAGAGTAAACAGTTATCTGTATGGACTTATCATTGTAATCAGAGTAAACAGTTATTTGTGTGGACTTATCATAAGTTGTATTGCAATCAGAGTAAACAGTTATTTGTGTGGACTTATCATTGTAATCATGGGTAAACAGTTATTTGTATGGACTTATCATTGTAATCAGAGTAAACAGTTATTTGTATGGATTTATCATTGTAATCAGAGTAAACAGTTATTTGTATGGACTTATCATCAGGTACACAATCAGGTTTATCTTATGTTTTCACATTCATATCTCTATAAATTATAAACTAACATTTATCATTTCTTTTATTTTGAAATGTATTTATATTCCCAATCATTTGCTGCTTACATGAACCTGGCGGCACAATGTAACATAAACATCTGAATTAATCACTGGCTGCCTTTAGGATCCTTGTGGCATACAATGTAACATAATCATCTCAATCCAATATTGGTTACATGCATCAACCGTGTAGTACAATGTAACATAAACATCTGACTCAATCATAGGCTGCCAAAATGAACCTTGTGCTACAATGTAATGTAAATTTCTGAATCAATCACAGGCTGCCAACAAGGACCTTGTAGTAAAAGATATAAACCTTCAGCTATTTTTAAACATAAAGGATCACATTTAATATACAATACAAAACCATCAAAATCACATTCAGCTGTCCCTTTCTCTTTAAATTTAGAACACAGTGGTCAGTCTTTTTACCTCAAGTTCTGAAAAGTCACTTGTCCATATTTCTCTGCTTTTTTTTAAAGACTCTAATAAGTCTTCACCCTAGAAGTCACGAACCCATGAACATTTAAGAAAGCACATGATATTCAGTTTCTCCTGAATACAGGCTTAACAAGAATGACCAACAAAGCCATTGATTAGGTCCATACCTGTCTCCATCAACAACAGAAATTTTAAGGCTAGAGCATGTACTTGGATGGATGGATTAAAATTAACATTTAAATATTTACATAGCTTGATAGACAGGTAGGTAGGTAAGTAGAATGATAGATTGACTGATTGATTTGGAAGTCAGTCTGACTTAAAATGACTATGAACATTCATAACAGTTGCCTTAGGAATATGGAAACTGTCTTTTTTAAAGAAGACAGTCATAATCAAATTTACAATTTGGATATGAAACATATTTACACAATATACAATTTTATTAAATATTTAAAATACAAGATGATAAAATTAAATATGGAATAAATTCTGACACTGAAAGACCCTGATAAAGTAAAATAAGAACATTAAAAATTGTCTTGGCACTACTTCAAGACCTAGAAGTGTAGAACATGTTATACAACCATGGAAAAAATACAGAGCTATTTTTAGCAGTTTGCACAACCAAGTAAATTGAAAAGTACAGAGTTAATTTTGGCAGTCTCCATAACCAGATAAATTGAGTAGTATTTACACTGATACAACTCTATGGTATTAAATACGGTTATGGTAAAAGCAAAACCAATAAGTTTAGTAAAAATTAAAAAAAATTATTTCGCTAGAATAGAAAATATACATTTAAGAGAAACTAGCAGTGTTGTGAATTAAGTCCAAAATAATCCTAACAGTTCTATCACAAGTCCAAAATAACAGAATGTTCCAAATGAATCCCAGGTCTTGAATGTACTGGTGTACCAATAGCCTTGAATGTGCTGAAGTGACAACAGCCTTGATGTAACACAATGGCATTCTCCAGAATGTCTTTGAATGAATTCACAATATTGTCTAGTACAAACAGTCTTATGAGCACTTTGTAATTGCAACAAATAATTTAAATAAATGATTCATCTCAAATCTAAACAACATTAAGTACATTGCTGACTGAAACCGAAATAAGAACAATGATACAGTTATACATCTCCATGACTCTATGTCCCAAATTTCCTACTTAATCTATTTGTCAATAACATTGCACCTGACTTTTGTTGAAATACAACCCCCACCAATGGAAAATTAATCCAAACTGTAAACAGGTCATTTTCAAGTCTGGGTTTAGAACTATCATCCAAATAAATAACCCATTTAGAGCTAGAATTATCTTAAACTAGAATCCAGTCATGGACAAAATGAGCTATGTAATATGTTATTTATAAGTGATCACTGCAATCATGAACAAAAATTAAACACACAATATAGATATACATAACAAAATGCACAAAAGCACCTTCATGAAAAGAGTCCAAATTCTTTTTAATTTCTAATGAAGTTTATTCCCTTTCATTCTCCAATGTGTTTTGTTGGGCATGGTATTTAAACAGCACTGAATTCATGTAGTTGTAACCAATTGTGGCTTAAAGAATACCAATGGTGCATTAATGATAATGCCTAGCTTGTGTTTATAAGACTCTACCTATGTCAGCATGGTATTCATCAATGAAGCTTCATCTGAATTGTGGCTTTGATATCAGATTTAAAGCTCCTTCATAATGTTATTTTTACTACATTTGTTGGATGTGATCACTTGAAATTTGGGAGCAATGTACTTAGTGTTATACTGGGCATCATCTTTCAGAAAACTGCTAAATAGAGACCCAAGTACATGTATACTGTTATGTATATTTAATTTGTATTAATATTGGCTTTTCATAATGATTATTTACTTGCACTTGACTTTTTCCAAAATCAAAGGTCATGGTGCATCTGACCAGTAACATTTATTTTGTAAAGAACATAATAAATAGCTAAAACTTTCTCTGTGATTGTGGATTCAGATCCTTAGTAATGGTAAACATTTTTATTTGACTCTGAGTCTAGGACATTGAGTTTTTCACTTGGAAATTCCTAAACTTGTTGACAACTTTGACTGTTTTACAGAGGAGGTTGACTTACATCTTGGCTCTATTATTGTGTCTTAGTTTTATATATAATGTTGTTTACTTGAAAAAATTACTCATTCTTGGCTTAACATCTGAAGCAGAACCAGTCTTATTGTTGTGTTCATTTTTTCATTTTGGGTGGATTTATTTAAATTATTATTCAATGGAATTACAAAGTGCTCAATAATATTCTTGCACTGGAACATTGATTTGGAATTACAGTGAATTCAGGCAAGAACATTTTGTATTATATTATGGTGATACATCAAAAAACTTAGCACATCACCACACTCCAGACTATTGGCACTTGAGCACATTCAAGACTGCAGATGCATCAACATGTTCAGTATCAGAATTTATATGGAATATCTATGGAATTTGATGGGAACTTCATACATTTGGACTTGTCATAGAACTTTTTGAACTATTTGGGATTTAATTCACATTACTGTGAGTTCTTTTTAAATTTCAGATTGTATTCATGGGAAATAAATTATTTGCTAAATTTTACAAAACTTCTTTGTTTTTGCTCTTTTCTGTTACTTAGTTTAAGACCATAGAGTGGTAACGATATTTATAAACTCTTTTTAAGAATCATTTAAAACCATGTTCTTCACACAGTGAACTATCCAATTAAAAGGCCTACATTTATATCTGCAGATCTTTATATGCAAATGTTTCCAAGTTATGATCAGGCAATTTATTGTTTTTGATCTTAATACAAAGATAAACTGGCTGTTATATGAAGGTGATTGCTCTAAAAGTTTTGATTTATATGATGACATTTCATAAGTTACTAAATGTGTAAAGAGTCAACTTTCTTTTGCAAATATGGTGGTCTTTCAATAAAAGTTTCTCAGCATCTTATCTTGAAATAGTGTTATTTCACCTGTAAGAAAAGTATATCATGCAATATGAATTTGTAAACTGCAGTAAAAGAAACAGTGTCATATAAATGTGCAGCATAAATCACATAATAAAAATTAAATGTAAACACATAAAATTATAAAATAACACCATATAAATTTAATATAATCAGCATATAAATACATTCATAAAATGAAATATTTTCATACAAAATCTTATGATAAATATGATACCTATTAGCTTATGCTGGCAAAACAGAAAACCCAAGCATATCAAGGCATAAATATCAGTCATGTAGTAATAACCCAAGCATATCAAGGCACAAAATATCAGTCATGTAGTAATAACCCAAGCATATCAAGGCACAAAATATCAGTCATGTAGTAATAACCCAAGCATATCAAGGCACAAAATATCAGTCATGTAGTAATAACCCAAGCACATCAAGGCACAAAATATCAGTCATGTAGTAATAACCCAAGCATATCAAGGCACAAAATATCAGTCATGTAGTAATAACCCAAGCATATCAAGGCACAAAATATCAGTCATGTAGTAATAACCCAAGCATATCAGGGCATAAATATCAGTCATGTAGTTCAACCCAAGCATATCAGGGCATAAATATCAGTCATATAGTAATACATCATCGCATATCAAGACACAAATATCAGTCAGGTAGTAATAACCCAATCATATCAGGGCACAAATATCAGTGATATAATAATACACCAAAGCATATCAGGGCACCAACATTAGTCACATAATAATTCTTCTATTATTGTTAAGCTTACTTGATCTTCGAAGAGAAGATAATATGACCTTGAAGATTCATTAACACAAAACCTTGACCCTGAGAACACTACCATATTCCCACTGGGAAAGTGACACATTAATACCAAATCTTAACACTGAGAACAATACCATTTCCACTTGGAAAGTGACACATTAACTTCAGATCTTAACAAAAAGAATTCCTCTATTTTCCCTGGGAATGTTATTTGTGTGTATTGCTATTAACAGGCAAGACAAAACTTGAATTATTAGCATACAGAGTATAAGGCTTATAAAACTCTAACTATAGTTATGAAATGGTTCCATACATATATACAAAGATACTCAAAACAATTTATGAGATTCCTTTAGATTGTAAGGCTTACACAACTAAAATTATAGGTCACTGCATTTGTATTGGAAAATATGAATTAGTTTTTCTGAGTAATACTGTATGACCATGGGAGTGCAGTATTAGTCTGAAAAAACGAGTTCATATTTTCCAATACAAATGCAATAACATTGTTAATAAGTACTCATTTTGTTTTTCTACCTAAGGCTTAATTAAACAAAATAAACTACAAAGTAATTGAATTTATAGTGTATTCCAAAATAAATACACAACCATAGATTCAACAATACACAGTAATAATATAAATGTTCACACAGCACCAGCAAGTGACCTTTGAACTTTGCCATGTGTTCAACATTAGTTTTTAAAAATTCTCATTTTGTTCTACTTAAAATTGAAATTTAGAGTCATCTTGTGAATCAATGTGCATTGAGACAACTTTTCCAGTTAGTCTGGATATTGTTTTTCTGTTGATCCTACTCAGTTCTGCTTTTCTGCTTGTGATGGATTAGATTTATTTGCTGGGTCAATTCTGTATAATGTACATGTTACTGGAGCAGTTGAATCAACTGCACCTGTGTTTCTGTTCTGTCAGTGATTGTTTGGAATCATAATGTGGGGAAAATATGAATTTGTTTGATTGAAATTATAAAGAAAGTACATTCTGAGGAAATTCAAGATGCATAAATGTGGGGAAAATATGAATTCTTTTAAGTGAAATTATGAAGAAAGTACATTCTGAGGAAATTTTAGATGCATAAATATAAGTATATTTATTACCATTCTTATTATCAGCTAAAGAAGATGTATGTTTATTGGAGGGACTTCAGCTATGACCTGTATGGTTTCTATCAAATGTCTAACAAAGCAGTTGGTGTGTGACACTTCATTAACCAGTGGAAAAAAGGCTTCTTTTTGTCATCTTGGCTTATTGGCTCTGATGCCCTTAGTTTCCTACCAAAACCTTCAGTTGCATTTGTTTCCTAAATTTAGTGTTCTGACTGACTTATAAAATGGCATGTCTCTGATTTATATGTGATAGTACTTGGCCTAAGAATGCTTTTCTATGCTATTTTTATATACCCTAGAGAGCAAAGGTCACTGTCTAAAACAATATTTGTTAAAATTATTTCTCCTAAATAACTGTTTAAATGATCACAATGATATTTTCAATTACTACATCTCATGTTCATATGCAAATATACATTCATTTGTTTTGCCTGTTTGAATATTTCATTGTGACTGAGTAAACTCATCTGCATTGTTAACTTTATCATTTCTCCTTTCAAATGCATGAAACAGCTTGTTGAGTTCACCCACAAACAAATCTAATAAATCAAAAGCTGAAATGTCTAATCCATGGTACTATTATTAGACACATGTCATGCTGTATGAAGCCGTGTAGTATGGAAAAATACTGCATCATTTTGACAACGTAAGTTAATGGAGAAAAAAATCAGCATATACTAAGTATAATTATGAAATGGTGTCATACATGTTATGTACAATGATAGACTATAATACTGATATGACTAAGCATAGAAATGGTGTCAAACATATCTTATTTAAAATGATTATAGTTTCCAGAGTGATGAATGATTTATAAATGTGAAATACCATGCTGTCAAATTTTTTTCTCTTGTGAAGTTTTTTCTATCTAAAGTATGGCAAAAATGCAAATGAACTATTGGGTTGTACACTTGTACACATAAAATAAACAAAATTATAAATGGAATGGTGTAATCATACAATAATGACTAATGGTCCCTACATTATTTGTATACAAGTTACTTAAGCTGCATGTGGCATGGAACACACAAATGGTCCCATTTTGTTTCATGTACAAGTCATTTAAGCTTTCATGTGCATGAAATATACTTATAATGCATAACAATTTGACTTTATTCACATTAATATCAAATGTGTCAATTAATTACCCATTTTTATGTAACTTTATGTTGATAATTTCAGCTTAACTCACTGTTGGAATGCTGTGGATTAAAATTTTGCCCAGAATAGGCCAGGGCAGTTATCATGGTGTGTTCCTGTGTAAGGCACTTTATGCCAATTGGTTTGGCATGATATAATCTTTCCTGTATTGCAATGCTACCATACAACTAATAAAGCCTTCTATGAGACATTATCCCGCCATGAGAGAGGTTATTAGCCTTCTGTGTGACATTACCACTCTGTGAGAAATGTTATTTCTATTCCAATAAAACCTTCTGCGAGGCATTACTACACCATAAGAGATGTTATTTCTATACCAATAAAGCTTTATATGAGACATTGCCACACCATGAGAGGTGTTATTTCTATACCAATAAAGCTTTCTACGAGACATTACCACACTGTGAGAGATGTTATTTTTTATACCAATAAAGCCTTCTATGAGATATTACCACATTGTGAGAGATGTTATTTCTATACCAATAAAGCCTTCTATTAGACATTACCATACTGTGAGATATGTTATTTCTATACCAATAAAGCCTTGCATGAGACACTGCCACACCATGAGAGATGTTATTTCTATACCAATAAAGACTTCCGTGAGACATTGCCACACTATGAGATATGTTATTTCTATACCAATAAAGCCTTTCTGTAAGAAAATGCCACATTATGAGAGATGTTATTTCCATACAAATCTTTTCTTAAAACATACAGTACACTGAAACTCTGATAAGGCTATGTGACAAAACCGTGCTTCCTGTAAATGGTTTGATATTGTTTTGTTTTGTGGATCTTACTGGCACTTTTAATACATTATTGACAATATCATGCCAAAGAAATAAGAGCTAAGCTTTTTCTGAAGGACACACCAAGGCAGCTAACCCAGCTTGGTCTGAGCGGGTATCAAACCTGTGACCTGAGGAGTATGAGTCTGATGCTCTATCAGCTGAGCTACCATGGTTCCCAGAAAATGGCATGAATTTCTCCACCTTCCAATAGGTTAATTACTTTTGCAGATGTACCAGGATGAAATAATGCTTGCTCCAACTAAAGTGAAATGAACACTTTTACATTAAATAATCTGCAATGTGTGAAACAGAATTTTATAGGAACAAAGGATTTGAAGTTTATATAGCTGAAGATTCCAGAATAAGTTTAAACCAAAACCTGCCTATTTGACCTTTAAAGATTTCAGTGATTACCATTTTTGGATAGCATATCTGTGCCATTTGCATAACCCTGATACCATTTTTGGATAGCATATCTGTGCCATTTGCATAACCCTGATACCATTTTGGATAGCATATTTGTGCCATTTGCATAACCCTGATACCATTTTTGGATAGCATATCTGTGCCATTTGCATAACCCTGATACCATTTTTGGATAGCATATCTGTGCCATTTGCATAAACCTGATACCATTTTGGATAGCATATCTGTGCCATTTGCATAACCCTGATACCATTTTTGGATAGCATATCTGTGCCATTTGCATAAACCTGATACCATTTTGGATAGCATATCTGTGCCATTTGCATAACCCTGATACCATTTTTGGATAGCATATCTGTGCCATTTGCATAACCCTGATACCATTTTTGGATAGCATATCTGTGCCATTTGCATAACCCTGATACCATTTTGGATAGCATATTTGTGCCATTTGCATAACCCTGATACCATTTTTGGATAGAATATCTGTACCATTTGCATAACCCTGATACCATTTTGGATAGCATATCTGTGCCATTTGCATAACCCTGATACCATTTTGGATAGCATATCTGTGCCATTTGCATAACCCTGATACCATTTTGGATAGCATATCTGTGCCATTTGCATAACCCTGATACCATTTTTGGATAGCATATCTGTGCCATTTGCATAACCCTGATACCATTTTGGATAGCATATCTGTGCCATTTGCATAACCTTAATAGGCCTTCATACCAAGATGCTTTCTGTTCACTTAGCTCAGTTTCTGAGGAACAGATTCTGTGAACTTATTAAGTAACAACATGAGTCCTTTGAATGGACTGATGGTCAACTTGGTGAGAAGAATTTCCAGGAATTCAAGATAAGACCATTGCTACATTTTAACTAACAAATGATGAAACCATCTCTGATATTCTTCAACAATATGAAGATTTTTATATTAGTTGCTGCAGTGGACATATTGGATGTTATATTGACACCATTTTTATTTAGGGCCAAGCAGATATCATTAGAAAGTCTTTTGGAGAAAAACCTATTCCAATGTGACTTTCCATTCATAAGGAGTAGTGAAAGCAAGACTCTCAAGAGAGCCATCATGGCAGTCATGCTGAATATATCATTGGTACCATTTTCGTTTAGGACCAACTATATATCACAAGAAGTCTATTGGTAAAAGCCCAATGTCGATATAGCCAACTATTTGGGAGAAGTAGAAATATTTATATTTTCAAGATGGCCACCATGATGGCTATACTGAGGCTTTGTATCATTTTCTTTTAGGACCAGTTAGACACCATGATGAAAACCCAATGTCAAAATTATTTTGCATTAAAGAGGAGTAGTGTTAACAAGACTGTCAAGATGACCACTATGTTGGTCAGATCAGCACAATTTAATTTAGGACTAAAAAGACATTATAACAAGTCTTCTGGTGAAAAGCCCATGTGGCTATGACTTTTCTTAATTTGGAAAATAACAATAAGAAGATTTTCAAGATGGCTGCCACAAAGACCACACTGGATATCAGACTTGCACCATTTTGACTTAGGACCAACTAGACATGATAAGAAGTCTTCTGGTGTAAGCACATGTCAATATGACCAGCCATTTAGATGAAATAGCAATAAAAATTTTCCAAATGGCCTTTGTGGTGGCTATATTGATTTTTCACACTCTCATTTATGACCAACTAGACACCATAAGAAGTCTTTGTGAAAACCCACGAAGGTATGACCATTCATTCAGGAGAACTAGTAATAACAAGATTTTCAAGATACCAACTGTGGTGGCCATATTGGATGCATCAACTAGATGTCATAAAAAATGTTTTAGTGAAATCTCCTTGCTGATATAACCATCCATTCAGTAGGAGTAGCAATAACAGGTTCTCAGGATGGCCACTGTGGTAGCCATATTGGATATGCAAGTGCTACCATTTTCTTTAGGACTGACTAAGATTAGTCTCTTGGTGAAAATCTGATGCCAATATGACTTTTTGTTAAGCATTAGCAATAACACGATTTTCAACATGGCTGCCATAGTGGCCATTTAGACTAGTCTTCATAAGGAGTCTTTTAGTGAAAACCCTATGCTGATATGACCATCCATTCAGGATGAGTAGCAATAATACAATTTTCAAGATGGCCAGTGTGGTAACCATATTAGACATCAGATTGGTACCATTTTCATTTAGGACCAACTAGACATTATAAGAAGCATATAAGAAAAACCATGCTGACATGACCACCCATTCAGGGGAAAAGTAATAACAAGATTTTCAAGATGGCCACAATGACAGCCATGCTAGATGTCTGAGTGCAGCACCATTTAAATTTAGGACCAACTGGACCATGGGATGAATGTGTGTGTAAAGTTTCAAATATTTTTAGAGGAGTTGTGCTAATGGATGGATGGACGATTGAAGATGGACAATGAACAATAGACTATCTCATAAGGTCTAAAGAGATCAAATTTGTCTGTTTTTAGTAAAAGTAACCATACTATATAGTACATCCACACTGTTTGGGATACAATCTTTTTTTGGTTAAAACTGTATGACACAGTGATATTTTAGAAGATGTTGCTTTTGGCAAATGTTAATGGATGACATGATGGATGACAATCAGTACATTATGACTATAGGACCATACCTTAAGCTCACTTGACTTACAGTATGAACTAAAAGCTGAACTGAATTTTCACCATTTATGGACTTCTGCACACCCTGATTTATTTTATGTTTTTTGCATCCTACATGTGTTACCACGCAAAAATAAAGTTCCTGTGAGAATATCTTGAATGTATACATTTTAAATTCTAGTATATGTAATGATGTACTCTGGATAGCACTGATTTTTATCATAGACTACAAACTCTCGGAATAGTTTTCCCATGTCACCAACTACAGAGTCAAAGAATCCCTTGGTATGTCTTATGTTTGTACAGTCATCTTGATAGCAAGTTCTGCATGGTGCTTTTCTGAATTTGTGTGGATCTGCATCTGTGCATATATAAATATTGCCAAGGACCATTCGCATCAGGAACATTTTCTTTTTGCCAGGTGTTCTTCCTTTTTTTGAATCTGCAAAATGAGAAGAGGAATTCTGCTGATATTTGCTCTCTTGTTTTTCACTGAACAGAATTTACCTTCACTAAAACCTGTTTACAAGGGGGAATTAAAGGGGGTTACTGTTGTGCATATTTAATTAGTTTTGTCAGCTTGACTTTTTTCTATGATTGAGGATGGAGTAGTAATGACTTGTTTGTTTTTTATTGTCATGTTTGTAAGTTAGAAATACGTTGTTTACTGATTTCAAGTTCAAGGTATAGCCTTATTTACAAATGTAGAATGTTCTAGAAGCGTCCTTGTTGTTTTATTGTGTCTTAGACTTTTATATAAGTTTAATGTCAACAAGACTATTTCATTCATGTCTTAAGATCAGTCTCTGGAATCATGTTTAGTTATGTTCAGATATAATTTTAGAGGAATCATTTTATATAAAAATTATTCATTGGAATTACAAAGTGCACATTAAAATTTTGGACAAAATCACTTTTCTGGGATTATTGTGAATTCATTCAAAGACATACTGGATTATATCATTGTGATACATCAAGACTGTTGGTACATCAGCTCATTCAAGGTACATCAGCATATTTAATACTGGAATTCATTCAGAACACTCTATACTTTGGACTTGTGATAGCAATTATAGGATTATTTGAGATTTAATTCACAGTACTAAATTCCTTTTAAATTTATAATTGTAATCAAGGAATAATCAATGGTTCAGTCCATGTATGCAACTGTACAGATAACCTTGATCTGCCAGATTGCTGCATAATATGACAGCCAGTCTGATCAATGTTGTTAGCTTGAAATCCTAAAGAAAATCATGGTAAACCCCTGAACTGAAGACTAATGCATAATGTGACAGCCATTCAGGGTCTAGGCTGTTAGTGAGAAACCAAAAGAAATAGGACAGCAAGCCCATTATCGGCAAGACTGTGATGTGATAGCCAATCTTGTTCTAGACTGGTAGCTTAAAATTATAAAGAACAGCATAAAACCACAAGGAACAACAGAATAAATCTTTGATATGCTAGACTGTTGCATAATTCAACTGCCAAGCTGCATCTGGGCTGTAAGCTTGCCTTCATCTTATATATAAACACCCACATTTGTCTGTGTCCCACTTGCTAAATAAGAGGTCACAAGTTCAATGCTTGTGGCAGCATTCCAATTTTTTTAATACTATTTTTGTACTTTTATGTTCAACGTTCCAGGTTTTTTTTTTTAACTCTGTCTTTATTCCTGTCCTACATTTGTCTTTCTGTATGTCCCAGCCACCAAAGAAGAGGTCACGAGTTTAAAACTTGTGGCAACCCAACTTTTTGTAAACACTTTTTTGTGTTTTTATCTTCAAACTTTCTTTTGAACTCATTCATCCCGATGTTTTTTGTGGGGATTACTTTTTTATTCCTAGCCTTGGATGGGCAATTAACTTAGTAAGAATATAATATATACTAAAATTTACCAGAATTATATATTATGTGCCAAAATCTCTGGGTCTAAACTGTTTACAGTTGCATGCACATTATATTAGTGTACGATCTGTATAATTGTCTACAACTTGCTGCTGACATATTTGGTTTTACCTGTATATTGGTCCGCTTTTGTAGAGCTCTCAGCACCATAGACCCCTGTGCCAAGCATCGCCTTGTTGCTACTAAGACGGCAGTCAAGACCATTTTCACAGATTGCACCAATCTTATCCGTTTTGGTCCCATGAAAGAAATAATATTCGTTGATCGCTGGGTACATCTCTCTTGACAAGCACTTGTCTCTTCTCCAAGTCTTGATGTCTCCCTTTCTGCAGCCTTTGATCTTATCCAGCTGTGGAAACCTTTCCTGTTTTGACTGCCATAATGATTTGAAAATTTCTTGCCTCTTTTTGAAGTACAACTCATAAAGATCTAGGTTTTCGACCCTTTTGACCTTTAAGACTTTAATTCGAGTGTGCTGAAGACCAACAGCATCATTTCCTTGGCCAACTAAATCACTCTGCCAAGTACCATCCACCAACTTGACTATTTCTTGGAAAGTTGCATCCTCCACATTTTCAAGCTTGGACTTTTTACCTAGTTCATTGAATTAAACATATGTCTACATTTTACTGAAAGCTACAATTAGGAAAGAAAAACCAGTCTGCAATATAACATCCTTTCAAACTCCTATCAAATGGATTGTTCCTGACAAGGAGTGAATTTAAACAGTTTAAATTAAACTGAAGATGTATGTTAAGAATTAATGTGGACTAGGTAAATTTATTCTGCCAACTGAAAATACATGTTAAGAATTAGTGTGGACTAAATAATTTCTTCTGCAAAGGGAAAATATATGTTAAGAGTTAATGTGGGGTTATTTAATTTATTCTGCAAACTGACAATGTACTTTAATTAATATGGGACTATGTAATTTATTCTGCAAACTGAAATGTACAGGCTGGACATTATCAATAAATTTACAGTTGATTATAATATCAGAAACAGATCCATCCTGCAGATATAACTGATAGAGAATGTAAGCATGAACTTTTGCATAAAGTCTTTACTAGTCTATTATCTTTGGAAAATGATATTAAGAAATATATTGTGTGATTCATACATAATTATTGCTAGTATCAAAACTTGGATTCAGCATAATGAGGTTTGACAAATTTAGATATTAACAAATTATTTTACACTATATATATTAGTAATAAGTTTTCTTTAGTAGAAAAATATTTAGACGAGAATATAAAAGTGATGAATTTCTGAAAGGTATATACCTGATAATGCACCTAAAAACTTGGGAATGAAATCTTTTATAACACTTCTTCGCATACTCCAGTATTCTGGAGTTTCAGACTGTTCATATGCTTTAAAATGCCAGAAATCGGAGAGAACTTTGAAAATAGCAGTATGGGCAGCTCTAACTTCCCTCTTCCATCCCTTAAGGATGTATGCATCCCTCTTGACTACAGAAAAAGAAATAACCAGTTTAGTCTTAATACCAGTAATCCATAATCATTCATTCCCCCAAGAATAAAACAATAAAATATACTGATATAATATATGTACTGCAGAACTTGTACTAACATGGGATACAATAATTTGTTAGCAATTGGCTCTTTTTCTTCTTCATAAGAGCAAAGGATGAACAAAAAACTGACCTGCAGAAAAAATGTATACAAAATAAAACTATGCAGAATAATTGTCTTGCTTGTTAATTTATATGACTGTCTAGTTTGAGATGGCAGGTACATTACTACATTGAAAAACTTGACTTGCACTAACAGCTTTTTGAAGATTTTAAAGAGACATTCATTTTGTCTAAAGGCTGACATAGTATGCATAATGGGCACAATAAAGGCTGCATAATGATGTAACATTTAGAAATATAGTATAATACAAAAACATCCTCACATGGGACTCTTTGACCACCAACAGAACCAAAGTCATTTACATGTGACATATCCTCAGTCCCCCACTAGACTCTTACTGAAGGTATCTTAAGTCAATCTTCATTAGACAAGGTTCTAATATGTTAACACTATCTACATCTTGGAGGATCAGGCAGATATTTTAGTGCTTTGTTCTAGTGACAGCTATTGGATTTCATGAGTTGCCTCCCTTAGTATGTAAAGCCAACTAACCAACAGCGTGTAACAGCAGTGCCGGCTAGCAGTGGAAAATTGCTTATTGATGAATCCATTCAAGTTGTGTGCTCCCCTTGTCTTGATCATGTAGGAACAATATTCAAATTTGAACAACTTTATTTTGATTGGATCTGGTGGCTTGCTGCTGCATCCAGTGAAATTCACAGACTTGAAGCACAGAAATATTTGCTCAATCCACCAAGGTGTAGCATATGGGTTAACATATTGGAACCTTGGACTGTGAAGCTGTCTTAAGTCAAGCACTCTCAAATTTTATACTACTTATGCAGCATAAAAGATAATAATGCAGAAAACTATAAGGATTAAAAAATAAAAACCATCTCTGTACAACTTGCTTGACATGTGCTTTAAGTTTGGTTGAACTATCTTAAATAGTTTGAAAGTTATATGCCAGAAACTAATATGTTTATGGACAGACGGGAAACTGAATTTAACTAAATTTAAATTGACCTTGACCTCTTTCAGCCAGCTGATGAATGTGTTCTTTGCAAATAAAAGCGTAATGTTTACTCATGCTTCAATCAAAATCATGCAATCATTTCCTCAATGGGTTGATACAATTTCAAACCACATCAAGAGCAACTCAGCCAAACAATTAACAAAGATTTTATATTCCAAGTAGCAGATGGAGGTTGGGGTGCAGGCATATGAAAGCACAGTGCTGAATAATCCTTCCATATGAATACACTTATAAACAGGAAGTCCTAAAAGATGTTTTGGACTTGTGGACTTTCTGTAAATTTTCTAACCTAAGAAAACTTGAAGAAATGTTGATGCTACTTGTGCCACGGTTGATGTGGATGAGACTTGAGATGCAGTAAACAAAACAGAAACTTGTAACCAAAATACAATACTCAAAGCTGATAAAAGATTTTCTGTTTCTGTGTGACTATGAAAAGGAGCCATCTTTTTTGCCAATAACACACAACATTTTTTGTTTTCCACAAACAAATGTAATGTTTTAACCCCAAACAAGGGGAGCGGTGAGGATCAGACTGAACCCCTACCCCCACCTGAGTTCACTCTTCTTCAGCTAGTGATATTACATGGAGTGGAAAACCTCTAAAATTTTAGCATGGGTCTTCCACAAATCCAAACTGTGAAAAAAAGATTGAGAAAATATGATTTGTATTAATATAACTCAAATACAGACCTCTTCTCTGTTTAACACTTGCATCATGCTCTGATAATATATCCCTTATTTTCTTTTTCTCTGCTGGAGGTAATTTATGTATTTTGCTGACTGGTTTACTCTCAAACAGGTAATTCTCTTTCATCTCTTTAGCTAGCTTCTTTACACAGTCTAAACATGTCTGTTTGTCTTTGGCAACAAGTTTCACTGTAACTGTTGAAACTTCTGCAACTCTAACCTGTACGGCATTCCTGGGCGCTATTTCTCTTTCTACATAAAACACAAAAAGAGTTATGTTTTATATAAATCACATGTAAATGCTGAAACATGTCTCAGAGTCAATGGCTAACACAAATTAACTGGAAAAAAAATCACTATAATCATCTGAATAAATCATAATCACTAGAACTATTAGCAAACCTAATCCACTATGCTGTTGTCCTTGAAGGAGACGCAAAGATGTAGATATTAGTATTTTCTTTAAAAAATTACCTATTATATATAAAGGTAATATATAAATAAATAATGCATGACATGAACACTATTAAAATATTCAGAAATTATTATTTTGTCTTATCAATGCCGATATAGTACAAAATTGTCCCACATAAGACTGCTGCAGAAAGAAATAACAGAGGATTATGTATTCATCTTTGTATAAGATAAATATGATGAAAGGGAGATAACTCCATTTTCTATCTGCTTTATAAGTTCAGCCAGGCCACCAGGCAAAACAAGACCATAAATTGCACAAAGGTATCAAAACAAAATACCTGTGATGTAGGGACAACACCTTGCATTTGTAATTAGACAATTATTTTCAAGAGAAAGGTACATAACAGATCTTATGACATTAAGGAAAATTTCCATGACTGCGACACAAGCATGAATGATAAATAATAACTTCCTGAGAATTTATCACCAGGTCATAAACATGGCAAAGTTGTTTCATAATTGTCAACCTATTTTATCAAAGCTTTCTTAAATACATTTTCTTTTACTCAATATGTTCCTAGAATTACATACAGGAAAATGATTGCAAATTTGCCACTATTTCTATCCGGATAGTTTTCCACCCATTCATTATAGGCCATGAATAAGGTAAGAACTCAAAGAGTAAAGAAATGATAAACAACATTCCAAAGCAATCATGAGATCTTTACAATAACAAAGACTGCCCAGTGTGACCTTCACCGATGACCTCTTCACTTACGGTTTAAAAATTTCTCCTCCATCTAATGAAATTGGGTGCAATAAATGACAGATCCTAGTAAATCTAATACAGGCTAAATAATCGACTGCTTTGGAAAGATAGAATGCAGTACTAATCATTGTCTTCAGAACAATCATCACAGAATAAGAAAAAAGCTGTCTATACAAAGCATGTCACATGGTGAATTTCTTCTATAGTGAAGTCATGTGGATTTGAAAATTAGTTCATTATATACAGATCTTGTTGAAATGAAATGAAATTGTGAAGAGGAAGTTTTTTGTTTTCCAATGAAATAAAAAAAAAATTAAAATTATATCAACTCTTGCTTTGTGTTAGGTGTACTCTATGGCTGTTTGAAAGCTACAAAAAATTATAACCATGATATTTAGATGGAAAAGTATTATGATCACCATGTTGCTGTTGATCGCGGAAACAAGACATTGCAGGTAAGCTCTCTGAATGTGATAGAGCCATCCATCCATCACCACTGCCATCATCATCATCACTGTCATCATCATCATCATCATCATCACTGTCATCATCATCACCACTGCCACCATCATCATCATCCCGATAACAATTTGTTCTCTGGTCATCTGGGAGGTATTCTGAAGAACTTTGGGTTGACTGGGCCTCAAGAGATGATAATTTCTTCAAAAACTTTTGACAAACATCCCAGTCATAGACAACAATTGTTACTTTCTGGAATATAAAACACAATAAAATATTTTCCTTATAAACTCTGCCACAGAGTTGTCATATTAAACTAATGACAAAACCTGTTCACAGTAAAATATCCAAACACATGATTTTCTTGTTTGCTACCTTGTTCTATCAGTTAAATGTATGAAGCTAAATTTCATTGATATATATATATATATATATATATATATATATACCAAAAATTATTTACATGCTAATTTTCCTACATAAGTCTGTATTAAGCTGGATTCTTACATGATCAGGCTAATTTCAGCTTATTTGACACATATATTTTTTTCGTACTCAAACATTACAATTGCATGTACTGCATGATTACATATTTTTCTATGTTTAAATGTCTTTTTTTTTTATAGGTATCTGGTACATAATTTAAGAATACAATAACAATTTAGTAGGAATAACAATTATGCACTGGCTATGATGCAAGCATTTGAGGAAGCATTCAACAAAAAGTGAGATTCCTCTCTGTCCAGCTTGCCTCTATTGCTAATGGCAATACACATTTGATAATTAATGATGCAAATACTGCTGTATAGATAGATTAGAATTTCAAGGTGGAAATTCATACAAAACAAAAAGAAAACCTGAGTAATTTGTTAGTTATTACTTTTACATTCATCTGGCCAAAAGCACCAAATGCTAGATTGGCTGTTTCATTTAACATAGCTTCCACTACTGAATTTTGATCATAGCCATGAAGACGTCCACACCCAAGTGGTGGAAGGGCCACACTCGTCACTCCATACATCTGACAGATCTTATAACAGGTCCTCATGACTTCCCTCACCTCCTGTACAAGAAGTATGCAATAAAATTAAGTTAGTACATATTATTATGTATATCTATATTGTGTGTTTAGTGAAATATGTAGGCATTGAGCTTTGACAAATAAATTTTTCATTCCTGTTTGAAGATAAGTCTTTGGAATCATTTGTGGTTGTGTTGAGATATAATTTGAGAGGAAATATTTATTTAAATTATTGATTGGAATTACAAAGTGCTCACTGACATTTTGGACCAAAAGAAATTATTTTAGGATTACTGAGAACTCATCAAAGATACTTTGAATTACATCATGATACATCAGGACACAGAAGATTATTGGAATTCATTCTGAACATTATATACTTTTGGATTTCTGATAGGACATTTAGGATTATTCACTTCTGTTCTGTTACATATTTTAAGACCTTGAGTCAAAATAATAATTCAAACAACAAAAAACAGTAGGCAGTGCAGAATTCCAACCCACCCACCCCCACCCCCCCATTGAAAAAAAAAGATTCTATAGAACATTCAACAAGACTTTGGACAATACCACAGCTAATACATGTATGTGTTCTTTACAGTGAAGTTATGAAAAATAAATGTAATTTAGATATATAGTTTTTAACTAATGTCATCAGCCAATCTACAATGAATCAAACCCTGACTTCAATCTCTGAAAGTATTTACCAGGCAGAATTACTATAATCTCATTCAAATTATGTAAGTCCTTCATAACTTTCAAATTTCAAACCATACAGAGTTCTGTTTGTGATTTATAATGTATTAGCTGCTGACTAGTACAATAGTCAATCTTTCGTACTACATAAGAGGTGGGAGCTTATTGCTTGTGAGCATATTTTACAGCCTTCAAAATACACATGTGCACAATGCATGCTATTGACCTGGTGCAACTAAATTTACAATAGCAGCTGTGCTGTTTCGATGTGGCAAAGATTGCTGAATAACACCATGGAAAAACTGTGATTTAATCTGTTAGCAATAAGAATATTTTATCTCACTGCTTTAAATTAAAATCTCCAATGCCTACTAATCACAATAATTATTTTCGCAACTGTTTATTGGTGTGCTGTTTTACTAACACATAGGATACAATAGTTCAAGTTATTCTGGTACATATACTTCTGTACACTGGTAATGAACCAGTGATTGCAATACATGCATTTCTATACATAATACACAAATAAATTGTCTACTTCAGTTTTCATTCGTTTTGTCTTATTTTTTTGTTAGATTCAATGTCTTTTATTCTTAGAACCCCAAAAGAATTCTAAAAGATGTTGCTCTTGAAAAGCCAATTTTTTTCTAGTAAAATGATTTTGCAATGGTAACTTACCTGATCATAATACCCAGGGACAACTATTACAACTTTGCAAATTCAACCCTCCCTGGCTAAAATTTTTTAATTTACCTATAGGTGGCAATTAGAGTGATCTCCCCTTCATACAGGGATTGGAGCCACATCCAGTAAATACTATAGGAATCAGGGTACTAATTCAGTTCCCATAGTAAACCTATGCAAACACCATGATATTAAAAATTCAATAACCTAAAATTTCTGAGTGCTCATGATCAAACCTATATTTATCAGTATATATGAAACCTGGATGTCAGCTTCTGTGTAGAGGAAAGGATATGAGCCGAGTCATTTTCTGGACCTGCATGTGTTTGAAACATGTGCTTTCAATTCCGCACCAAAGAGTCAGGTGCTAATTTTAGTAATGAGTGTTCCAAACTCATGACTGTTAAAGGACTGAAATTCCATCAATAAAACAATGTCTCTATTTTTTTAAACTTACAACTAGGATAAGGTCTCAAAGATTCTTTTTCCTAAAACATTACTTACATTATTAACCAATCCTGGCCAGCCAAACCCATATATACTCTATTTTATGTTCACCCATTTCCAGGCTCGTTCCCATTCTTCCATACCATTAGTACCATGTGTTCTAAAGCTGCTATTAGAGCAGAAGACACTCTGTCTATATGGATGCAACTGTGTAGCAGAGTGAGCAGATAATTTTAGCATTTTAGCTAACCAAGGCTAAATTTGCAAGGTAGAAGGAGTGCTCCCAATGTATGATGATCAAGTAATGTATTTGAAGAAGAAAGTTATTAAACTGTATGTTATAATACTGTCTGTTGTCCTAGCAATAACCCAATGTAGTCAACATGGAGCCTTAAAGAAGCAATACTGCATAAATTTCCAAAATATTTACTTTGGTTTTGTTTCTACTATTAGATTCCAATAGTCGCAAAAATGTTGAAATTAACCTTGCTAAAAACCGCATTTAAAGACAGTCAAACTTCGATGTACTTAGGGCTTTCCTCTTATACCAATGCCCATCTTATACAGCCACTCAGTATACCACTGCCCATCTTATAAAACCACTCAGTATACCACTCCCCATCTTATAAAACCACTCTTACACCACTACCCATCTTATAAAACCACTCTCATACCAATGCCAATCTTATAAAACCACTCTTACACCAATGCCCATCTTATACAACTGCATTTAAAGACAGTCAAACTTCGATGTACTTAGGGCTTTCCTCTTATACCAATGCCCATCTTATACAGCCACTCACTATACCACTGCCCATCTTATAAAACTACTCAGTATACCAATGCCTATCTTATAAAACCACTCTTAAACCACTACCCATCTTATAAAACCACTCTTACACCAATGCCCATCTTATAAAACCACTCTTACACCAATGCCCATCTTATAAAACCACTCTGATACCAATGCCCATCTTATACAGCCACTCAGGATACCACTACCCATCTTATAAAACCACTCTTACCCTACTGCCCATCTTATAAAACCACTCTTACACCGCTGCCCATCTTATGAAACCACTCAGTATACCACTACCCATCTTATAAAACCATCCTTACACCACTACCCATCTTATAAAACAACTCTTATACCAATGCCCATCTTATAAAACCACTCTTACACCAATGCCCATCTTATAAAACCACTCTTACACCAATGCCCATCTTATAAAACCACTCATACACCAATGCCCATCTTATAAAACCACTCTTACACCAATGCCCATCTTATAATAGGACTATAATCATAGATCCCATTAGCTTGATTCAATTTCGTTTATAATCTCCTAATTTATTTAATTTAATTTTAGTTCTAGACTGAAAACAACAGTTGTCACATCCTTAAATATAACACTGTTTCTTTTATGCACCAATATGATAGACCTCTTGGAACATATATACCCCTGTAAAATGATCCATCACTTAAAACAAAAGTCATGGTTCTCATGAGCAGCATTTTTTACAAGGAATACTTTATTAAAATATTAACTAATTTTATTTGACTAAAAAAGATGTAGGTCAATGAGGCAAAATTTTCATTTTTTGATTAAGTACAAGTTGCAGTGTGGTTTACTAAAAACCATGTGTCAACATGACTTAATATTTTGGAGAAATATGTCAAGAATACATACTTGGAGGGCACTAGAATCACAAGATTTCTTGAGCAACATTTGTGTTAAGCTTCATACCCATTCATCATTGTGAGCATTTGTGTCAAGTTTCATAACCATTCCTCAAAGTGAGCATTTGTGTCACGTTTCATAACCATTCCTCAAGTAGATGGAGGAAAAGTAGCAAGAAGAACGTTCTTATTTAATGGCAGCCTAACATGGAAGATGCTGAAAATCCCTATACTTTGAGTAAAGCATAAAATCTTTTATTTTGTGTAAAGACAACTAAAAGATGGCAGGAAAATAGTAAACAGCATACCCTTTCGGTCTCATTTACACGTGTCTTCAACATGACATGAAGAACTATGTCACACTTCAGATTTCCAGCACCCGATGTCACAACAAATCCTTCCTCCTCTAACTGAACATTGTTCTGGTACATCTGAAAGGAAAATAAAAAATTCATGAATCAATTTTTGTTTTCCTTACTAAGGTAAGAGGTCAGGATTCCTATCCTATATAACCAAAAGCAAGTACAGAGCAACCATTTAACTAGTTTGTTTATATAAGATAGACCCTACTGATATTCAACGTTAAACAAAAAGGTGAAGTTATATCAATGTAACAAGATAGTCATGTAACTAAATAAGGTCTGAAAAGACATGCAAATAAGAATTATAAATTGGTTCTGAAACCTTCAGCAAATTTTCAACTAAGTAAATTTGATTGCATGTATTTCTTTAATTTGACATATTCCATCAAGATTAAATACATCTTCAAGAAATACAATTTAAATATATGCATCTCTGCAAGTTATACAGCTCTAAGGCTAATGTGATCTTATTTTTCTTTTCCCAGTAAATGCCCAAAAACATGTATACATCTTATCAGATAAAGTTTAAAAATGAAACGGGGTTCTCATTAGGATTCCATGACTACCAATCTGTAAAAAGTTGGAGTGAAATATTGTCATTAGACTCCTAAAATCATGGTTATGATGAATCATTATTTAGCTTTGAAATGTAAGGTGTTATAAGCACAAAAATAAAGTACTGGAACATTGTCAGCATTGTTATTTTTTTCCAAATTACATACATGAAATTCATATTAGGGTAAAAATTAAATGAAACCTAAATTTTAGGAAGAAATCATCTTTTGAACAAAGAACCAACAGTGAAAATTTGTCTATCAAAGTCAGAATTGACCTGCTCTTCTCCAAAACTGAACTGATCATTTATTCATAGCATTATTACTGATGATAACTTAATATTTAGTAATTCTAATCCTCACAATATCACATCTCATTCTGAAAGCACAAGTGAGATGTTACTATAAAAATATCAATCCCATACATTAAAAAAACTGAATGAGCCAAACATTTTTATGCAATATGCTAGTACATATTTATCAAATTTATACCATTTTGGTTGCATCAATTGATAAAGTGGAAAAACAAGGTTTCAACTATTTTTGTTTTCTTACCTCAGGATTATTAGACAATAGTCTCTTCTTGGTGTGGAAATAGCTAGGCAGGCACTAGAATTTTTTATTTTTTTATAAAAATTTGGTCCAATAAAAATTATTGGCATTTTCAACTATTCGCTTTACCAGGAAAGGGCAACACTGGAGTTTTCAATACTTGATCTTGTACTTGTTTAAATGTAGTCTTGAGTCATTTAATTGTGTCTTCACTCACTTAACTTTAGCCTTGACTCAAAAACTTTAGCCTTGACTCAAAAACTTTAGCCTTGACTCGTGTAACTTTAGTCTTGACTCATTTAACTTTAATATTGTCCTCATTTAACTTTTATCTGATTCATGTAACTTTCTCTTACATATGTTTCTTTTCCAACTAATTTCACTGAATTAATGCTACAATTGTACAGATTTATTTCTGCTAGAATTACTTCCCCAAAATCCCAGTCTCTTGCATCATCAACACAGCCTTGAAATTACCTCCTACTAGTGATTGGTGGTGGCTTTGCAATCTAACTTGGCTGAAAAAAAACACTTTAATTTTTTCAATTGCAAAGCTGTCGTTTAAAGAGAAACAGTTAGCAAATTGAAACAAATGATTCCATTCAAGCAATTTGTTGACATGCAGCACAACATAAAACACAGAATTCTGAACTTCCTGCTCCCCTCCCAATTTGTCTTTAAGTTTCTTTGTCAGACTAGTATAGTTACAGACCATAATCCTCACAGACATCTGACATATCATATAATTTATCACTATTTTGGGGGACTGTAAAATTAAGACAATTCTTGTAAAATAACTGATGGTGTTTTGTGAAAACTGTATTCCCCTTGGGACTCCTGTTCTGTTTTGTATGCATCCAAACCAAAAATTAGGCACATCTGTATGCCAGTTCTTGTATACTGGAAAACTCATGATTAATGCCCAAGGAAAACTATCATCTCACGGCAGTTTATACAGTTGAGTTTAAATGAGGCAATTAAAACATATGAAGTCAGAGATAAACAGCTACCCATGCCCTAATTAATTTTATATATACCTATGTTGTTTGTTTAATTTTTGTCCATAATTATATATTTTAATCATCATCTATAAACAAGATAAATACATAGCTAATTTTTGTTGATGAGTGTAGATTCTGTTTAAGATAATGAACTATAAATAGGTTGTTCATTTGGGTTCATTTTCTATATGATGAACTTGTTTACAGTTTGGGGTAATTTCCCATTGGATGATTGAGTAAGGTAGGTTGTGCAGTGACATAAGTCAGATTGGAGGTATTGAGACATAGAGAAGAGTCATGGGGATGTATATAAGGAGGAAGAAGAGTACAATTAATTCATTCATAATTCCTATTTTTATTACTGTTCTTAGTTTATTTTCAGTCTACATGTTATTTAGTGTTGTGTTTAGATTTAATTTGAGACAAATCATTTATTCTAATAATTTATTGAAATTACAATGTGCTCATATGACAATTTGGACTGAGTACTATTTTGGGATTACTGTGAATTCATTCCAAGAGTTCTGGATAATGCCATTCAGGGCTTATTGGTATATTAGCACATTCAAGATCTTGGCTTCATTTGGAACACTATTCTTTTGGACTTGTGATATAATAAGATTATTTTCGATTTAATTCACTAAACTGTACGTTCCTCTTAAATGTTCATTTTATAACATAAAAAATTAAATTATTTGTTAAGTTTTATCAAACCTGTTGGTTTTGCTTCTTTCTCATACTTAAAGACCATACAGTCATAACATCAATTAAATGACCTGACAATATAAATGTTGATTTCGTGCTAAGAGTCATTTTTGGTAGAATCCATTATGCTAATTTGCATAGGTAAATTATATGAAGTGGAACAACTCAGTACACTGAAATTAGGTAAATCAAAGAGATGCATGTTAAAAAGACAAAGGTTATTATTTGCTGCTGCCCTGAATGAAGTATTCAAGCCATTTTTATTAAAGATTATTGGGCATATTGTGGCAATTTTTCATTTAAGTCAGATTCTGCTCCATATTCTGGTACTTGATACAGTCTTAAAGTGTGATTAAGTTTTGAAGGCAAAATGTCAAACTCAGCTGTGATTAATGGACAGATGAGCCATCAGTGATGCCCAGCAAAACTAGATTTTAAAATTCCTGGTTGATGTAAATTTTTAGCTTTAATGACCTTAACTGCAATGGGGTGCATTTTATTCTTTTACACATACTGCAAACACCAAATTGACATTATATGAAGTGTATAACAGCCCTGGACATTATAACACACCCAGCATCAGGACAGTTACTAGCGCACAAACATTTGAACTTGTGTGCTTATTGTACATTAGACAGTCTAAAAAAAAACAATGTAGATGCAAAAAGATAATTTTCAATGCCAAGAAAAATTCCATTGAAGTTTGAGGAAGTCTGAACAACAGTACCATCCAGTTTCTGGTGAGCACAAAGATGAACTCTAATGACACTTGCACCACGTTCAAACCTCACCATTGGGGCCCCGAGTGGCCGAGTGGTCTAAAGCGCTGTCCGTTACGGATCACTGCCATCTCACCTCTGTGTGCGTGGGTTCGAGTCTTGGATTCGGCCAATGTAGATATGTGAGAAAGCTTGCCAGTAGCTTCTCGTGGGTCGGTGGTTCTTTCCGGGGTTTTCCCGGGTTCTTCCTCCACCATTAATACTGGCCGCCATGTATAGCCTATCGTGTGCTGAAAAATGGCATTAAGCCCTACAACAACAACAACAACAACAAACCTCACCATTGAACAGGCAACAGTAGTAAAAAATGCATCTTGTTAAGACTAATCCACTGCCCAATGGATTTTAATAACAGATAATTGGTGTACTTTTTCAACTAAAAGCCTTTGTGGTTGTAATTTTGTGTAAATACATGAGTGTGCATGATAATGAGCTTTGAAATTTCTAAGGGACAGATGATTTAATTTGGTGGGGATGGACAATGGAGGTGGAGGGGGGGCAATTTCCAGCCCCTAAATAGCTAAAAAATTATTCTTGCTCTGATTTCCAGAAAAAAAGTATTAGATTTATTACATGAGTTGGAAAGAATGAATCATGTTGATGTTACAACAAAATAAAATATCCAGGTTCGAAACAAAACCCCAGCCCCTACCTCCAATAAAATGCTTGGTCCCGAAGTCGATCAACTATTTTCCCATTGAAAGTGCATCCACAATTTAAATAAAACATATTTAATGTTATATTGTTCACATTTGAATTTGCAGCTATTTTCTGTAGGCTTATGGAGTACATAACTTCTCAATTGTACTATGTCACTTTTTGGGACTTGCACACTGTACCCCCTTGTGATCTCAAAATACATGACTTAACACACACACCCCCCCAAAAAATACTGTCTTGGAGATAGGCAGGTATGCACATGCTTCATTTTTCCCCTCCACTTTCTTCATCTGTCAAATATTTACACCTTCTTAATGGAAACCCTCCAATTCTAACCAACTATGCAGCATTTTATCTTTTAACACATTTTAATCAGCTGTCTGTTTGATGTTTACTGGACAGCTAAAACACAGCAATGTTTCAGAGATAAAAATGTAATATTAGTTACTACTAGGGCTACTAGCATTTGAAAGCTACTTGGAGTGTTGTTGTCACGTCTGTCCCAAAACTAGGGGACAGAGCTAAAATTTAAAACAATGCATCAGATCTTTTCCATTCAACATCATGAAATAATGAACTTCTGGCCACACAAATTTTGTTTCTTCTGTTACACAATTACAGACCTGCTTTGGGACAAACCAACATATATTTAAAATCAGGATGAAATAACAGCTGCATTGAAAGTCCAATATAAAATGCAATATGCAGTTTCTCTGTCGAAGACACAAATTCAGCACCCCCTTCCACCAACACTGAAAATGAACACCTGTTTTTGTTTATTCTTACAGAATTCCTTTCCGATTATTGGTGGAAAGGCCCAAGCATGTTATGTTTTAACCATAACTGTAAAGTGTCATGTGACAGGCTCCAATACAAATCACAACTCTTCTTTCATATCCAAATAAACTATTTATTTATCTGTTTAGAAGCAAGGGAAGGGGTTGCTATGGGCCAGTAACATGTCTCGCAGTTATGTAGGAAGTTCTGGGATCTCTGCCATATATATTTGTTGACTTTTGGTACACAAGACATAAAGGCTCAATTTCTGTATCCTCCAGTATATTTTGCCAACAGTCACAGTATTGTACACCTGGATGAAGACAATTTTATAAAGCTTAGTCGCCCATTCCTAACAGAGTTATCTGGTTGCCCCAAATATCAATAATCAGTTCCAATTACTTTTAAATTCTGCTTTTCGAATGCCACTTGTATTTTGCAAAAAATTAAAACTTATTAAATGAAGAGCAGCTTGGTATAGAGTGATTGTAATTTTATCAAATTCACTTCAAATGCGAATAAACATTTTAATTTAAAAGCATTGTGTTCTGTAACTGGAATTTTACCAGACTGACAGAAGAGTTCAAAAGATACTATTTATTAATAATGAAGTCTGGTACATAAATAAAGTATTTATTTATTCACATAACAATCTGTAAAGGAAAGGAAACAAATTATGATCAATAGCCTTTTCCAATTAGTTTCTAAAAAGAAAATAATATCAGTTGAAAGATACATATCTCTTTTCAATCATAATTTTAAGAAACTGAATAAGAGGTAAAAAAATGGTTATTTCAGTTTACATAAAACTTATTCAATCATATGCAAATTATCATATAATGTAAATTCATATTAAACAAGAAATTACATTGCTGAGTACTGGTACCTGTAGCAGGAATGAAAAGTTCTCATGTCAATAAACTTCATGCAGCCTTATGATCAATGTGAAGTTATTTAGAAGATGCTAATCCCACATGAAAATTAGACTATAATAATAGGCCCTGTTAGTAACTACACATTACAACACACAATGATATAATTCATAATGTAACTGAATGAATTCAAAATAATCCCAACATAGAGATCTAGTCCAAAATGGCAATGAACACATTGTAATTCCAATGAAAACTTTTTTAAATTAAATGATTCCTCTTAAAGTATATCTGAACACAACTAACAATGATTTAGAGACTGAACTTAAAGTAGGAATGAATAGTTTTAATTATATAAAAATCTAAGACACAATAAAATGACCAGGATGTAAGTAAGAAGTTCACTTCCTAAACCATGTAAATTTTTAACAAAAAAATAGACTTGAACTTAAGCATCAGTAAACACAACCTATTTGTAAAGTTAACTTTGAACCAAGATGAAAAAGATCAAAAGACCATGTCAACATATTTACATTATCTTAAATTACAATCAACAATCACAGACAAAAGTTAAGCACACAATATAGATATACATAAAAATAACACTCTGTGAGAATTCTGTGTGTAAGCTGACACCAGGCATAACTATTCACAGCTGTAGTGAACGAAAAAAACAATTGGAGGCCAACTATCATTGACCTGACATCAAAGTGAATACACTATCATTGACCTGACATCAAAGTGAATACACTATCATTGACCTGACATCAAAGTGAATACACTATCATTGACCCAACACCAAAATGAATACACACTTAGATAAACTACGTTGTCCAGTCAGTTACAAAGTTTGTGAAGTTTACTTGCCCAAAGCTAAAATTTGGTTGTCCCAGACTTCTGGGCATTGTACTTTTCCATTCCTTTTACATATGTATACTTTGTACTGTGATTGTATAGGAAGCATGTTAAAGAACCTGGGTCAACAACTTGTTTATTAAATGTAACTGAAATTTTGCATTTTTTTTATCTATGTGTTAAATCCTTCCAGGGTCTTATATCTCATAAAATGCTGGTATATAACAAAGTTTTAACATCACTTTCAAGCAATTCCAATCATACCAAATTGCGGTTGATTTATGCTTTACTAGTTAGTTCAAGGACAATGTCCTGCTTGCAACAAACCAGTTTAATTAAATACAAATTACATAGAAAATTATACATATACTGAAGTTTGACTTCTTAGTACTCTTCTAATGAATCATTTCTCACTTTCTTTTCTGCAACTGATGATTTTTTCAATACATGGGTAGAAGATCTGAATAACATTTTGGTATACATTGCCAGTTTCTTAGTATTTTGGTTCTGCTTTGGCGGCGCATGAGCAGAGTATCAGAAAATGGACTTTTCTTTTGGCCCCAAATTGTATGAAAAGTGTAACATTTATTCTGATGATGTCACATCTCCTTCAATAAGGATTATACACCAAGCCCAGACTATAGTTTATATTTGGCCTGCATGACTTAAAGCTAAAACAAATTAAAGAACAGATAATAAGGCAATGCTGAAAAAAATTTCCAGCTCCATGTAAACAAAATTTCTTGAAACAGATGTTCTCTAATGTTCCTATAGACAATTTGTTATTCTGGACTTCCTTAAAGGACTGACAGCTAAAAGATCTGAATTAATGGATTTCTGCTGTTCTTAAAAGTCTCTTTTAAGCCACCATAAAAAATTACAAACCTGTACAAGTTCTGGGCCTCCTGCATTAACAAAAGATTCTGAAATCGCACTTCCCTTGCTCAAATCTCTTGAAGGAGGGACAATATTCATAAGTGCATAGGCCTGCAAATATCAGAAGTGTTCATAACATTAAGAGTTATATAGTTATGAAATTAATGAATATAAATTCACTAAATGGTTGAAATGTTTCAATAAAAAGCAAAACTTGATCAGAAAAAAACAAAAACAGTCATGTCATGATTAAAACTAACAATAACCTAAATAAGACCAAACTTGATTTTAATTTTGTTTCACTGTCTTTAGCAAAATTGGGCAAAACTTAAAAAACAGAATAGAATAAAGGCCAAAGTAACATCTGATAATAGATGTCAGACATTAAATCACCTATGATATGATTACAGTAAAACCTGTCTTGTGAGACCACTGCTATGAAAGACCACCTGTCTTGAGAGACCAGGTTTTCCTTGCACAGATTTATTGGTTATATAGTGTTATAACCTGTCATGAGAGACCACCTGTCTTGAGAGACCATTATTTTTTGGCAGAAGGGGTGGTCTTTCAAGACAGGTTCTACTGTAATAGTGTAGGCAAGACAGTGATACTCATATTTCAAACTGTGCAGGAATAAACTACATTATAAATCACCTAGTTTTTCTAACCTTATTCCATTTCTTTCTGCATTTTACTGCTTTAAATCTGTACTTATTAAATAAATACCATGACACATAACTTTGCTTATTACCTGGAAAACTCAAAAGGATATTTATACTGTATAGATATTTATACTGCATAGATATTTATACTGTATAGATATTTATACTGTATAGATATTTATAGATATTTATACTGTATAGATATTTATACTGTATAGAGTAATAAGTAGTTAAGTCAAAGTATTATTTCCACTTCAACACTAGGTTTTGATTTATGGCTTTTATAAATAAAATCAAATGAAGCTTAAATTGATTTTAATTTACACAAATCTCTAATATTTCAATCCAACTATTCAACACAACATAAAAACTAAAATTACTCCATTATTAACAAATGTGAGAAATTCAGTTTTTTTCTTTCTCTTTTCATGGTTTCACTAATGATGGCAGTTAATTCAGAATTTAAATTCATGGGTCATGTAAGAAGTCATATTGTCTCCACAGGGTCTTCAAATTCGATGTCTGTATTAGCAACCACAAAATCTGTGACAGCAAATAACCCACAAAAAACAACAGTGAGAACGTGGTACACTTGGGAAATCATGTGCACACAATGGTGGATGAGGAAAATCCCAATCAAATTTCATAACATAAAGGTGTGAATTCTATCTTTTATCTTGTATATATATATATATATATATATATATATATATATATATATATATATATATATATATATATATATATATATATATATATAATATACACACACACATTCATAAATAGTAAGTTGTACCTATATCCCTTCAAATACTAATATTGATTTTCCAATCCTCAACCAATCCACACTATTATTATGCTCTATCACAAATGTGGTACCAACATATTGCGTTACATTTAACTGTCTGTCTGTTTGCATGCATGTCTGGTAATTTCTGCAGTTAGGTCTGTTTATTTTTCTAACACTTTGGTGAAACATTTGTGTCCTGTCATAACATTGGAAGTTTTCTTTTCTCACTTCTATTAATGTGGATTATGAATGTGCTGAAATGGAATATTCCAAGGGTGAAATGCACGGATGCAAATGCCATGTCATTTGGGACACCCATATGAGTTTTGAAAACAGAATCCATCATGTATATGGAGGGTTAGGGAAATTTTGAGTGTCGCAGTTTGCAGACAGAAAAGAAGCATTGCCGAGTTCATGCCTACAAATTTTAATGGCAAGTGTAAGAGATCCTCATGTCTCACCAACACATGTTATTGGTTGGTGTTTACGAGGAATGTTTTTTAGGTGGGAATGTGTACCAATGTTTGTCTTAGAGTCCAAAAATATGCAACATCTTATGCCTTATAAATATTCAGGGAGCAAAACAATATCTACCACAAGTGCCAGACTCTAAATAATTAAACATGCAGATTTTTGTACAAATGTATATTCCAAAAATTTAGGGATGTGGAAATTTATTGATCTATAGTATTTTCTCTTATTTTGTATGAACCAATGTGGTCAAGACAGACCATAATGCTGGAGACATCACAATTACCACAGTTATAATGGACATCATTTGGGACAAAGACTAAATCGCATAAATTTCGTATTATGCACGGAGTTATTTGAAAAATAGGTAAAAGGTAATGAACAGATTTTCTTTCACTCCTATATTTCTGCTTCTTCACTAGCTAAGGTTATGATAACCCTAACTACACGTTGGCATATCAAGCAGATATTTCTGTGAATTTCATTGGATGCGGCAGCAAGCCACCGCATCCAATCAAAATTAAGTTGTTCAAATTTGAACACTGTTCCTACATAATCAAGACAAGGCGAGCACACAACTTGAATGGACTGATAAATAAGCAATTTTCCAGTGTTGGCCCATGTTTGCACAAATACCTTTTACTTAAATACACCTGTAATGGCTACCCTCTGGTACATATAGTCATACTTTTGATGTTAAACTTACAAAGTATCCTTTTTAGGTCAATTGCAACCACCGTTTTTCAGCGATGTAAAATGCATCATGCTATTGGTTAGTTGGCATTATATATTAAGGGAGGAAACACATGAAATCCAATAGATGTAGCTAGGACAAAGTACCAATATAGCTGTTCAGTCTGCCAAGGTGAAGATAGGGTTATCGGAACATTGGCTAGTGAATATGATATTTCTGTGATACATTTTGAATATGTGAGAAGACCATATTGGATGTGTCTATCCCACATGTGTGCACTCAGTGATGATTCTGTGCTTATGATCTCAGATTTCTAACATTTCTAGCATTTTTTAAATTTAAAAGAAATTTTTCTGGAGAATAAGCATAAATTCTGTTCTATCCAATGATGCAAAAGTTTAGAAAATACTGTCTTTCTATAGCTATGCTCATAACAATGATCTGTCATCATTTCCTTATCAATATTTCCTGATTTAAGAAAGAGAAAAATAATCCATCATACACATTAGTGTGAGATAGAGTAATCCCACAGAATCCATCATACGCATTAGTGTGAAATAGAGAAATCCCACAGGATCCATCAGAAGCATTGGTGTAGGATAGAGAAATCCAATAGAATCCATCATATGCTTTGGTGTGAGATAGAGATATCCCACAGAATCCATCATACACATTAGTTTGAGGCAGGGAAATCCTGCTATCGGGATCTAAATGTTTCGGCAAATCCCACATGCTTCCCACACATGGGTAGAATCTACTTAACAATGAGTGCAATAACTTGCAAAGTTATCAAGATGGGCAAAGAAATATAGAATGCAGGGGAAAATACAGTGATTGACTGTTATGATGAGACAGCTGAATTACAAAACTAAACTCGGGGATGCATCTTATTTTATCTCTCTTGATGACCCATTTCTACATGTTGAATAACATACCTGTTCCTTTACAATATCTCCTAGCTTCACAACTACTGTAATTTGCCCAATTTTAATTTCTCTCCTCATACCATCAGAATTTTCCTCGGCTGATTTGGGCTTTGCTGCATACTGCTGTAGTCCCATATGGGAGAGATCAGGTGCTGAGTCTGCCCTCTGAAATCTGTGCTCTTCCAAACCCCTCCAAGGTTTGTGTGGAGAAGCATGTTTTTTGTCTTTCAAATCCATCATTGATTTGGAATTATCAGATTTCCTGGCATGGTGTCTGGCTGAGGAATGCCCTTTTTTTCTGAAGTGGTAATATAAAAAATTTGTAAATTTACAGTTCTCTCCACTTATGCTATGCTAGTGGGAAAATATTTGAAGCAAAAAGCCAGTTTATGGTGATAAATGTTGCTTGAAATTTCATGTAAAAACTGTGGCATTGGGCACCTTCATACAGACAACACCATACATAAAGGACAACAAGAAAACTTTAACTCAATTTCACTTACTGACCTTCTTCTATGTAAACAGGATGTGTTTCCCTCAGGAAAATTTTTTGTTTTTCCCCAAATGTCTGTACAACAGGTTTTTCTGTAATGGGTTAGATTCTATGACTACAATGTATTCAAAGGAGCTGAAACAGTATTCTATGTTATGGGTGAGGTCATCTTATACTGGGTACATTATACATAGTGTTATGAATATTTAATTTAATTTAACCTGTCTGTTAGTTTTAAAGGTTTTTTATAATTCCATTACATGCTATTGTAATGTAATATTGTTTACTGGATTTGATATTGTCCAGAATAGAGTTCAGTTCTGTTTGACCTGACTGACTTAAAAAAATTTATTTTTGAAGTAAACAAGTAATAAATGAAACACTGAATCTAGTTGCTGATATTGTTTCAAAATCAGTGACAGTTTTCGTAAACATCTTTTTTATAATCTTTTTTAAGTTGTGTCAAGGTCACACCTGGACTACGTGACTTAAGCATGTGTTAATTGCTAAATAAACTTATATTTTTTCCAGAAGGATGAATTTTTGACCCCCATCTGGGAATCTGATTTGTGTCTTAGTTAGTTTTATAAGTAATGTTTCGATAAGAATTATATCAGTCATGCTTTAACATCTGACATGTTAAGTTGTATTATGCTGTGACCAGTTTGGGCTGAATTATATTTTCTTCAAATAAATTCAAGTGATTATATTTTCTGGAAATACAAAAGTGCTCTGATATAATTCTTGGACAAAGACAATCACTGAAATTTATACAGAATTCAAAACTGGAATAATATTTTCAGTGTTTCAACAAGAGACTGTTGACACATCAGTACAATGCTGGCTATTACAGACATCATGCCTTCCATCTTGAATTTCATTAGGATTTGAACTGAGATTCACTTAGAACTTTTCATTGATAGGACTTGTGTTTTTAATTCTTGGATTATTTTTAGATTTAATTCATAAAACTGTAAGTTCATTTTTCTCATTTTTCTCTTTGTATTTTAGGGAAATAAATTATTTGTTAAATTTTACAAAGCTTGTTGTCTTCACTCTTTTCTGTTACTCATTTTAAGAGCATAGACTCATAACAATAGCTATAAATTACTATTATGTTAATGGGATCCATGACCATTCTATTGTATTAATGCTATCCATGATCATACCTATTGTGTTAATGGGATCCATGAGCATTCTATTGTGTTAATGGTATCCATGATCATACCTATTGTGTTAATGGGATCCAAGACCATTCTATTGTGTTAATGGTATCCATGACCATACATATTATGTTAATGGGATCCATGACCATACCTATTGGGTTCTTGGTATCCATAACCATACCTACTGTGTCAATGGGATCTATGGCCATACCTATTGTATTAATAGTATCCATGACCATACCTATTGTATTAATGGGATCCAAAACCATACCTATTGTGTTAATGGCAATCATGACCATACCTATTATGTTAATGGGATCCATGACCATACCTATAATGTTATTATTGCTATCCATGACTATACCTACTGTAATAATGGGAACCAAGACCACACCTATTGTGTTAATAGCATCCATGACCATATCTATTATATTAATGGGATCCATGACCATACCTATCATGTTATTATTGCTATCCATGACCATACCTATTATATCAATGGGAACCATGACCACACCTATTATATCAATGGGATTCATAACCATACCTATTATATTAATGGGATCCATGACCATACCTATTATGTTAATGTGACACAGGACCATACCTATGATGTTAATGGGATCCATGACCATACTTGCCCTATAAGGAAGACTATTACACTTGTGTACATTACATTAAGGGACAACTGAATAGATTGACTATGGTTGCTGAAGCTAATTTTGTAAATTTTTATTTTCTAACTACTGCCAAAAAATATTGTTTGAAACAAAAATATTGTATTCATGTAAATATTTAACTGTTAAAATGTACTGCCTGCATCTCCTGTAAATTTTTTCTTTGCAAATAAAATTTAAAATGCAATAACTAATATACTTGCAGAAGCAAGATGGAATAAGAGTGTCATGGATTGTTAGCATTTAAATACCAAGTCTTTAAATCAACTGGTAGGGCTAGAAATGATACGTGTCATTATGTTATTGTGTAATTGTTGTGTTATGATTGGGCAAGCATGTGGAGCTTTCTTACCTACCCATGTAAACAAAATGGTGTAAAGAATTCCACATTTACGTCTATCTTGACTTGTGGTACTTGGAGTTATGACTAATGTACTCCAGAGATGCTACCAGGATTTTATATTAAGATGGGAGCTCCTGCTTGTCACAAAAATAAGGGGTGTAGAAAAAAAGGAGGTGGTGGGAATGAAACAGACATAGTTCAATATTTACCTAACACTTCAACTTCAATAACCATTTCTTTTTCTTCCTGTACCACATTGTTAGAACTCTAATGAAAGCAGAATCTCTTAAAGATCTTATCTCTAGTTGTAGAAACATAAATCGGTTAATTGTTTCTATACTTAATCTGTGCTTTATCTGTTTATGAATCCCACTTTTACAGTCTTTTGTCTGAAGAGGCATACACTTAGCTAGCTCAGCTAGCTTTGACAAGCTGGGAAACTGTTCTGTATGGTTCTTGCGTATAATTTCCACAGCTCATGGGTATTTTGCATACTTCAGTTCCAAAAAGATCTTTATTACTGAAGTCAACTCTGCCAAAGGTTCACTTTCTTATATCAGTGCTTTGCTAGCTATTATACCAGACTTCTTATTTCCTGAATAATGCAATATTAGGGTTTAGAAATCCATCAATGCCAATGTGTCCATTTTAGAGAAGATATTTTGATCAAGTAAATATCTTTACTTGTTAATTTCATCTTAGATTTATATTTATTTTAAACCTGAGAGGGCTATATAGTTTTGTAGCACAATATCCTGCAGAGCTAAATTGTTTGATAAAAGAGATGAAAACCGGACTCTACTTTTCAATTGTCTGCATTATAATTAGGCTTGGCATTTTGCCTTTTCTGCCAGTAATTTTGAAATAGAGCTGAAAGTGGTGTTGACCTGCATACTGTTTTTGTTCATCTAGCATGTAAATCAGACTCACATTCAAGATCATTTTCGAGTTCAAAATCACTCGCTGGTATCATTTTAACTCTTTCCAAGCTCCAGTAATGTGATATAGTTCATAACTTTAAAAATCTTTATCACTACTATCATCTGCCATTATTTGACAAATGAAATTGTCATCTGAAGATGAACCATGATGGGAATCAGCCAGTTTGGTGTTCCAGGTAGCATTTTACACATGCATTTGTAAAACTTCCTTGACACAAGGTTCAAATTACTACAGAATACTTATTCCAGGCCCCAATGTGTCAAATAAAATTTAATTTAACAACTATTAATGTCAATCAAAGAACAAAGATGTGTAAAAACTTGACTACTTGGATTGAAAGTGATGTCACGACAAGTGCTACGATAACTCTGTGGCAATGTGACAAGTACTTTACGGGTTAGCAGTTAAGTGAAAATGGTATACTGCGCAGAATACATTTTATATGCGCAACTTAAAACTAATTTGAGGGAGGTCTCATGCTTCGCTTCTCTCCAAGCGCATGAATTCAAACAAATTTTGCATGATTACCTCATTCATTTGTACTGGCAGCATCCCTTGAACTCTACTCAAAACAGTTAGAAATGACAAAAAATGTCATAAAATAAAAACTGGGTCAAGAACATTCAGATCCTTAGTAGTCATCAAACGGTCAAAACGATAAATCTGAAAAGCAACCTTCCTCAACAACAGCCAAGTTCTGACTGACCGTTGTTGAAGTTTACCTCTCCCCTTAATACTGGGTATATATTTATGTATAAGACTAAAGGCACATCTACACAATACTGGCTATATAGTACAAATTAAAGCCAACTTCTACATACACAAAGATAAATATCGTAAAATCACATCAGGAGGATAAATCCTTCCAAATACAAACATGAAATAATAAATGATAAGAATAAAAGGCTAAGATTTTTATATTGAGATCTTAAAGTTTGAGTTGAGTTTGTGAGTTTGACAGATGGACAGATATTTGACATCATTCACACATTCTGTTTTCATGAAATTTCTACCACATACTTAAATTATTTGATATATTAGAATGATTTCCTTTTATGGATAATAATGTATAACTGAAATAAAAAATCTTTGCTATTTCTGAGTGGTCCAATGGATCTAATACTTGCTGTTCACATAACTCTGCCTTGCAATTTCTATTAGATGAAATTTGCAGTAACATTAAATGACAGGGTAATATTATTTACGTATTCTGAAACTAATGATATGTTGCAAGTAGCTGTAAATGTGTGTTTGCTTGACATGAATTTACCCACTGCTGACCAAAAGGTCTGTCCAAACATGTCCAATAATGTAAAATAAAAAAGGAAAATAAAAAATGGTTTGAAAATCTAATCAAGTCATATAATTAATGACTTTCACTGTCTACCTCAAGTTTATGTACACGTATGAACACAAATATGCTGACCAACTTTCATTGTCTGCCACAAGTTTATATAGATGATTGTATGAATAAAAATATGCCTAACAAATTTTAATTTTGTTAATGGTAAGTGGATTTTACTAATGATGGGCATGGCAGCTCACATAGTATAATGACACATATTAAAGAGAAACATTGCATGCTATTAAAGCATGTTTTCCTGTATGTTGTTATTTTTTTTTGTGCCTAACTGAAGCTAAATTACACTGAAATGTTGCTTTTACCAAGGGTATAGGAATACACTGACTGCATCATTAAGTGCAGTCCAACGAACAGACCAACAAGTCCAATTAAACAATGATGTTTTATTTTGATGATTATTTTCATTATCAATAACAATCATCAGAATACAAATCTTATTTTGGGGGAAAGGTTTATAAGTGTAACTGATCCAAAACAAAGCCTACTGTTATGTATATTTAATATTTATTGTGTGGCTGACCTTGGTCAGTAAGTGAGGGTAGAGGCCTACCTAACAACTCATTATTTTGTGTAAACAATACATTACACAGCTAATACATGTGTATGATTTTAGATTATATTTTAAGATCATTATCACTTGGAGGTAAATATATGTTCAGTTGTTGAGTTCATGGTCTAGTTCTTTTTGTTTTTTTTTAAATTAGGAATGCTCTAGAAGCGATCTTATTTATGAATTTGATGGAAAAATGAACTTTTGAATCTCCTGGTTCTGATTTTGTGTCTTAGTTTTTTTATATCAAGGTTGTCATCGAAAGAATTACTCATTCCATATCTTAACATCAGTCTTACTGGAATGAAGTTGTGATCAGTTGAGAGGATTTAATTTTTTTATTTGAATTATTAATTGGAATTTCAAAGTGCTCCTTCACTTTAGGCTTAAATCACTATCTTGGAGTAATTGTGAATTCATTCAAGGACATTTTGGATTATATCACTGTGATATATCAAGACTGTGGTACATCAACACTATTCCAGACTATACTCACACATCACTACATTCAATGTTGAAATTCACTCGGAACGCCACTGGAATTCAGTGAGAATACTCTATACATTTGGACTTGTGATAGAACTTTAAGGACTATTTGGATTATATCACTGTGATATATCAAGACAGTGGCACATCAACACTTCCAGACTACTCACACATCAGTACATTCAATGTTGAAATTCACTCAGAACGCCACTGGAATTCAGTGAGAATACTCTATACATTTGGACCTGTGATAGAACTTTAAGGACTACCTGGATTATATCACTGTGATATATCAAGACTGTGGCACATCAACACTTCCAGACTACTCACACATCAGTACATTCAATGTTGAAATTCACTTGGAAAGCCACTGGAATTCAGTGAGAATACTCTATACATTTGGACTTGTGATAGAACTTTAAGGACTACCTGGATTTTAACTGACAATACTATAAGTTCTTTTTACACTTCCTTTTTTTTGTATTCTCACGAAATAAATTATTCTGATGAATTGTCCAATAGATGTTGGCTTTTGCCCTCTTCTGTTACTTAGTTTAAGACCACAACACTAACGGTAAGTCATGTATCACAAGCAATTTAGTTTACTTCCTATAATTACTTTGTAACTGTTGATTCATACAGAAAACAGCTGTTTAATATTGATTCCCCTGACCCATTCTACCCCATGCTAGGTATTTTAACAATTATGTTGTGGCAGGATGTAAATGTAAAAATTAAAGATGGGGTGTGAAAGGTCAAAGAAAACTGATTTTTTATTGATATACTGAACAAGCCCATTTTTGGATTAATTACCAAGACTTTTGTATAAAAAAAACCCAATGAATTCTAAACTGTGTGAACAAATTTAAAAAATGCTTTAATAATCGAAATATCTAGTCAGGTTGTCTGATTATGGATAAAAATATGGAAAAAAATTTATTTGTCTACATAGAATGGTTTTTGCACAAGTTTGCCAACATGCTACTCAGGAATGCCAGATAGTAAGATGGACATGTATAGAAAAAGACACAAACAAATTAAGGTGTTCCTATTATCAATGCAAATATTACATATTTTGGTAGAAAGAATATTGGAAATTGTCTGCCTAACATTTTAGTAGCTTTGACCTTTCACCCCACTGCAGGGACTTTGGACCTTTTACCCTGTCACAGGGAACTCTGCAGAAAAGCCCATCTCAGCTGGTTGGTATAAATACTTATCATCATACATACATACTTGTGAAAACTTTTGATGCATTCTGAAGATCTGAGTTTTACCTTTCTCTGTAACGTGCTGAATTTTTTCTGGGTTTTTCAAACTTAGTGCCACTTGGCAAGGTTAGGTCGATATAACAATGATGACGTCTCACAAAACGTTTAAGGAAGTTTTTCCCATTCCTGGAGAGGGCTGCTTTTACAAGTTGTATGTCATCATCATCTGGAAAATAAAAGATTTTTGTAAATATTTTTTGCATAAACAATACATCCAAAAAACAAAATTTCTGACATGAAAACATGTAACCTTGGCAAAGCTTTGCTGCAAAATTCATTTTATGCTCATATACATAAACCTAGTCAAGAAAACATTTGGTGGTTAAGACCAACTAATCAGGTAAAATTGTTGCTGAAATTAATCTTTTTTTGAAAAAATCTGTCATAATTAGGAATTCAATTAGTAATTCACAATTATGGGAAGATTCCATATTTGGTGTGCTTTATCTTGCTATAGACTACATTAAACATGTGTTTCAAAATAAGGAGTGTGTATGTGTGATTTGGAGTTTTAATGTATCTTTAAAAAAATTTCAGTCATATCGCTGCGATGTCTGCAGTGTGGCTGTTTACTGCGATGTCTAGCACTGAGGCATTATGTAACAGACACGTAGTATCATATCCCACCCAGTCACATTATCCTGACACCAGGTCAACCAGTCCTAATACTAACTTCTTCACGCTGAGCACCTAGCAAGGCAGCTGTTAATACCATTTTTATAAGTCTTTGGTATGACTCGGCCAGTGTTCGAACCTGCGACCTCCTGTATCTGAGGCGGAGGCTCTAACCACTAGGCCACCGGAGTGGTCTCAAAATAAGGACTATTACAAAGAAAAAACATTGGGAACAGTACCCTGTGTTGCTACATTTCCTCAAACAATTGCATCAGTTTGGTTAAAGACAACATACCCTTATCATACAAATGAAGCAAATTGCAAGCTGCTCAGGGAATTTTTTTTCACTATGATGCATTTATTCAAAACACAATTGAATTCAGAATGAGAAAGACTGCACAGTCAGTCTACAGAAGATCATTACTCAGTCAGTTATTTTTTAAAATTGTGTATACGGGTAATTTTTTGTTAATGTTGTCACCTTCTTTTACAGGAATGCAGTTGCTAAAATAAAGTTGTACAAACAGGTTTACTGTTCATTATTCAGTGAAAAACAAATGTTGCAATCACACTATCTAATTTCTAATTTCTCTCAAAGCTCACATCACAAAAAACATGGAGGTAAATGAGTGATGCTCACTGTACAATATAATTATCACTTTGTCAAAAACAAACATAACTGTCCCAACTTCAAACATGTCTGGAATTACGTAATTAGAGCTCACAAGCAGAGTCTATGGGAGATGCTACTTTTAAGTTTGTGTTCTTACCAGCCAATTTTCTGCATAACTACAATTACCGCCAATTGCTGGGTTACCTATAAAGATCAATCATACACATTTGACAAGTTGGGTTTCGATTAGTCCAAAAAATCAACCCCCAAAATCTGTGTTATTAATATCATGGACGATATGTGGGTCTGATGTCACCTGTTCATTAAAATGTGCAATCTTGCTGCATGCAAGTCATTCCAGAACAAACCTGCATACAGTTTAGACACATACCGGTAATTGGTAGCAGCCATTATCTGTGTAAAAAATTCAAAATGGCTACATGACAGATGGTTGTGCTATTCCACGTAGATTTACATGTCACCAAATATTGGATCTGCTCTGGAAAGATAATGTATGTCAGCAAAAGAACCCTTTAGCCGATGGTAGCTTTACAGCCACGAGAAATGCAGGCAAGAGAATAAAATGTACACCAATGTGTGCAGCCAAATTTGGCTGCAGATAATTGCAGCTTTTAATGAATAGGTGATATTAGCCCCTAACCCGAAAAACAATATTATCTCAAGTGAGGTGCTGAATAGCGGCCTAGGTTTTGAGCTTCGTAATGTCTATCAGTACGGTGAAAGCTGACATGAAGACATGTGTCTGAATGTTTGAGCTGGATGTTTGAGTGTGTGAGTGTGTTTGTATGCTGGGTGCAAAAAAGAATTTCCGAAAAACTTAACCCAAGGACAAGTGAGCTGAAAGAGTTACTTGTCCCTGTGTTCACTATACTCAAGACCGTGTACTTCATTGCACTGCTTACCTTTTCACTGAAGAACCTGAGGCACATGGTGCAAGGCTGATACTAAAATGGGTCAAAATCATGAAATAAATTGCAGTTGCACAGATATCCTTTGATCTCTTAGTGGCATTCATGTGTACAGTGAAAGCTGTCAGTATTCTAGAGGTCATAATTGTCTTTCTCTAGGAGTCATAATTCTCCTTTTCAATGAGCTGTCACACATTTTGATGAGTTAGATATGTGAGAAGTTAAGAGATGCAGAATTTCAAAATTATATGATTTGCATCTGGTTGTTGCTGCATTGTTGTGCTTGCACCAGATCACTATATTTTTAAGACTGTGAGGTTTTTATTATGACACTTAGTCATGCCAAAGTAAAGGTGCCAATATATATTTATATAAGCATGACTGTTATTGCTTTTCACAAGACAAATGTCAGGAACATGAACATGGAGTCAGAATTCCAACCATCTCAATTTTCATCAACCTTAATGCTAGATGATTAAATTTTATCAAACCTATAATTATAGAGAAATACACATAAGAGCCACAAAATAGAAGATTGCTGATTGGCCAAAAGAACATTAACTCAGATTTCAACCAATTGGTTGTTATCTCAACATTATCTGCTTTATAAATTGATTACAAAAGAATGCTTTGTGTGAAAGTTGGTGGATTAAAAAAAAAAAAACAATCAGCCAAGACTCTTAAAATATTCATTAATACTCATCTTGTATGCAAGACATTCTTATGAAAAATAATCACATGCTTATAAAGGTATCAGCTGTAGCTTTCCTTTGACATAAAAATGTATCAGCTGGTAGCTTTCCTTTGGCATAAAAATGTATCTGCTGGTAACTTTCCTTTGGCATAAAAATGTATCAGCTGGTAGCTTTCCTTTGGCATAAAAATGTATCAGAATAACTTCAGCCTTAAAAATTTCTTGACCTGCATATGCCAGATGAAAAATCACAGAAATTTTTACATTCTCTGTCTCTTAATTTCTAAGAGGTCTGACTCATAAAACTTGTGTGCTAGCTCATTTAAAGGGAATATTTCCTCATATCAGCATGATGCCTAAATTACCATAAAAGTCACTGTAAATGCAAACACCATTAAGAAATCTGGATCCAAGCATAAAACTGCAACATAATATGTTCGTAATATTTACCATTTTAACATCAGGCTTGTATAAAGTATCTCTGTATATAAATTAAGTAGTTTTCTTTGCAACATGTTTTGGACAGACAACAAGTAGGCAGATTAAATGTATGTTATTTATAATTGATGCACACCAAATGTTATATGACGCTGATGTATAGTGGATGTTAAGGATAGAAAAGGCATTCAGATTTATTTTTAAGGTGTGATTCTGCATATACTCTTTCCAGGGTTGAATATTAGTAATGTTTAAGTTGGCCCTGACAAATTTTTGCCTAGTCAGTTTGAATGGACAAGTGGTTTTCCTGAGCCCTGCCATTTTGAATTCTGAAATTACCTACACATACTTTTAGCCTTGATCTGTCAGAGCATTCCTCCTGTCTAAATATAAAATCATAGCATTCTCTGTGCAATAGCTGCATTGTGACTTGGGCTCTCAGGTATGAAATAAATGATGCTTACATGAGGTACCTCTGTAAAAAAAATGAAGTAGTTTTCTTTGCAACATGTTCTAGACTGACAACAAGTAGGCAGATTTCGCACAAGTTATTTATAACTGATGGATGCCAAATGTTAATTGATGTTGAAGTTCAGTGCTTGTTAAGGGTAGATAATGCAATCAGATTTATTCTTATTGTGTAATTCTACATATATGCATCTCAGTGTCAAATATTAGTAATGTATTACTTGACCCAGCCAAGTTTAGCAAAGTCAGGATGAATGGAGTGCTTGTTCAGAGTCCTTGTATGGGGGAGGGGTGGGGGTTGCTAGACAGCAGACTAAGAGCAATGATCTGGAATTCTGAAATTACATAATTTATTTTAGCCTTGTTCCGTCAGAGCATATCTCTTGGATAAATATAAAATCTCCACATTCTCCCTCCTATATTTACATTGTGACCTGGGTACTTGAGTATAACCTATGTGAAGTTGCAATTAATTGTTACACCAATTATTCATGAGAACTATCTACCATATTTATTAAATAATAAGCCCATGTTTGACAACACCCACTTTCCCAACAGAAAATCTGGCACAAGTATTTTCCAAGGATATCTTTGTCTGATAACATGTTAATGATCATGTATGACAGAACATTTACACTACTTGCATCTCTTATACCTATTCTTACCTGAATCACACATTTTGCGGAAATCAAATTCCTCATGCCAAATGCTTTTTGAAGCTGTTCTGAAGACCTCCATTGCTACAATAGAACCTAGGACCTCCTCCTCCAGCTGGATCCTATCTACCCCATGTTCAGGAGGCAAATCCTTCCATTTTACGTTACTGCCAGCACTCCTGAAAATTAAATAGTTTATATAACTCACATATGTGAAGCTTCCTCCAGATAGCAATGTTTAGGGTAACAAATGTAACCAGATAATGCCAGGTTGTGGGCCAGAAGTTGCACATGCCTGACCCAAATGATGATTGGCTAGACATTACAGTTACAAACCAAACAAAATCATTAGCATGCAGTTTACTGTACGTTTTGCCTCAGCATGATTAAAGAGATCAAACCCAAGGATTCAAAGTCTTTTTTGACTGCAGTAGCAAATATGTTTGCACACAGCAATCCATGTACTGGATATACTTGCTTATAGCTGCAGTACAAAATCAAACTACACAGACCAGATCTGCCATCATACAATGTACTGGCATATACAGAGCTATGTAGTTCATTAGGACTAATCAGTAGAACAAATAACATAGACCCAGATCTGTTGGCAAACTATACAATGGTAAATCAGGGTCTCTTGTTTTTGGCAATTGATAGATGGAAGAACTCTTACTTTTAGTTCTATGTCATTAACTGATATGACAAATCTTTCAAAATAGCTGACGTTTTGTGATTTAAGAACTAAACTAATTGGATGAATGTGTTTGGGGACCAAGGGAGGACAGGCTCTAGGGTAAAACGACACACAGCTTGAACTTGATTTATGGTAAAATGACCCAGAACCATGTAAATTGTACATTATTCATGAAGAAAAATAAACATTAAAATGAATCAGGGAAGTGATGTGATTATGTGATTATGATTTTTAACGTAGCTTTAACAATTTTTCAGTCATATCACTACGATGTCTGCAGTGTGGCAGTTTATAGTGATGTCTAGCACTGGGGCATCATGCCGCAGACATGTAGCATGATGTCCCACCCAGTCACATTATCCTGACACCAGGCCGACCAGTCCTAACACTAACCTCTTAATGCTGAGCGCCAAGCCAGGCAGCTGTTAGTACCATTTTTGTAAGTCTTTGGTATGACTCGACCGGGGATCGAACCCACGACCTCCCGCATCCGAGGCGGACGCTCTAACCACTAGGCCACCGGAGCGGTGAATCAGGGAAGTAAAGAGCTACCTGATGTTCAGCGAATAATTGAATCTGATTAAGTATGCCTTTAATTGGAAATCAAAGTAGATACTTATCTACAGGTATGTCTGTAGTCACGATTGAAAGTGGTGTTTTAATTTTTGTTCTTTTTAAATATATCTTTATTATTATTTAATCAGATGGGATAATAATACCCATATATCAAACAACAGCGAAAGCTTGGTCGAAAACCCACGATGACACTATAAAATAAATCAGTTTAGTTTGGCGGAGAACAACCGGTTGGTTTACTTATGAGCCTTGATTTGACTAATTACCACTGGAAGTAATCTTGTATAGTTTGAGAAAATGTAGTTGTCCATAAAACACTCTAAATCACTGAACACTGGAATACGTAATTTACTGTGATTTTAAGTTGAAGACCTCGCAATTTACTGTAGAATTAATGACCGTGACCGTGTTGTCGTCTCTACTTTCACTTTCACAATTTTAAATGTGAAATTTGCAAGTCATAAAAAAACAAACAAACTATTTACCGTTACAATTAAACCTTAAAAAAATATTCAAAAATAGTATTAGCCACGTCCGTCAAAGCACTATCGATGGTGAATTTCTGCCAAAGAAATCGTTGGAAGTCTCAATTTCAACGACACAGGTTCGATCGTAGCCTTTAAATAAATCCGGTTTTAACCGAAGGTAAGCGGAATAGAGCGCAGATACAAGTTTGTTGTACAAAAAGTTGGCTTCAAGCGGGTGTGACTAAAGTGCGAAAAGTGCGAAATGTTACGAAAAGATACAAAAAGTTGCGAAAAGTTACTTATGAAAAGTTACAAAATGTTACGAAAAGTTATAAAATGTTGAGAAAAGTTACACAAAATTAATGTAGGCCTTTCGAGAAAGTTGCCTTGAAGCTTATTAGCCTATTTATTCACAAAATCTATAGTTCTCGAATGACGTCATCATCCGCCATATTTGTGGTCAATGTGTAGATTTACCGTTGTCTTTACATGGTGTTTCTAAGTTGAAATAAATTCATTGAATCTCAATATAGTTTTACGAAAATTACATACATAAACAGAACGCAAATCAAGCTTTCTTTTAGTATCTATGATTTATAAGTTGACTTTGTTTCAGTGTGCCTTGTAAAAAATGGTAAGTATTTTTGATCGTATATAGGAGAAACTGCCAAGTTGCACATCGTCCAGGTAAAATGGGCAGAATATCGTCTGTTAGTGACCTTATCGGGAAGCATCTATGCAGTAGTAGTACATGTGGACGATATAGCTTCTATGAGAAATTAGCATTGTGGGACCATATAGCCTCAGTGGGAAGATAACATGGTTGGACCGTATAGCCTAAGTGGGAAATAAACAGGGGTGACATCACGGTACAGGACAATATGGGAAATATGGCAATAGTGTTGTAAGTGGCTGACCTCAGTCGGGCAAGTACTTAGTAACAGTGTTCGAGTTCACCTAAATACGCGTTACTGTTGGCAGGTGTGTGACATGCTTTTATAAGGACAAACAAAACATAGACAAACGCACACACACAAATAAACAAACAACACCAATACAACATCAAACAAAAATATTTTTGGCAACGAGAAGAGATCTTTTCGAAGAAATGGTGTGGCCCAGAAAAGGGACGTTGGGATTTTGTTAACATCACTGAGTTAACATCTGGAACATCGCACGGGTCTTACTTTCTTCCTAAAACTTCGTCTGACATCCGGATCCTATATAAAGACTCGCTTTAGATAGCCTTGCCTCTCCACATAAATCCTTCGTTTCCAAGTGGCGGTATCTGTGATCATCATGATAGCCCATGATGATGTCATATACATGGGGTAGTCCGGGATGATCAGCATCCCCGATATGAGAGTAGACGACATTTCGTAAGGACACATCTTGTCCTGAGAACAGATGAATTGAATGAGGTGAACCGAGGATATTTATAGATTAAGAGTAAATCATATTTGGATGTTTCTTTACCGCTGTCAGTGAGAAAGCTCTTTGTTTTCTTATCCCTTCGTTCTTCCGTCATTCTGGCACAGTGATCAATGTCGACAAGTTGGTGCAAATATCTCAGTTAGGCGATAATTGCCCATGTTTCTCAGGGAACGACATCTCTCTTCCTGCTCACTGGTTCCTAATTGCTGAAGCAGTTTGACAAAATTTTGGTAAATCAGGCAGCTTCTTATTTTGTGGCCGATTTTAAGAAATGATTGGCACTCTCGGAGTTTTTGTTTGTCCATATGGTTTTGATTTTGCCGTTGTTGACCGGGTCAATGACGTGCTCTTTGAGCATTGGATAAAATCATGTGTCAAAGTAGGTGCGGAACTTTCTTTCGCTGGCATGCGAGTCTTTTTCTTCCATGAAGGAACGTAATTGGTTGAATCTTTCTTGGTTGGTGTCAACGTCTGCTTTTTGTACAAGATCGTTTGAGCCAAACACTAAATCAAGCACTTTCAAGCGATCTTAAGCTCCTGTTCCTTTGTTAATTTTTCTCTAACGGAAATCTTTGTTCTAATGTAGTGACGTTTCTTGATGGATGTTTCACGGATGCATGATAAGTTCTGGACGAGAAGTTTTCAATGTATATGACGAGCGTGATGTTGGTTGGAATTTATGGAAGGAGACTGCCACTTTTCTGGAACCAAGTTATTTACAAATGGAACTGATCAAGTCCTGATGGAGAGCTCTTTCGAGGTTGGTCAATTCTGAGAACGCGTATAAGCTCGTTTGCTAATGGTTGTGGTTGTAATGGCTCATAGATACGCTTTTTGTTGGCGTTTCTCTCGATGTCCCCATGCATAATGATATATTCATTTCATCCTTGTTTTAAACGATGAAATTGAATAACAGTTACGACAGAATTATTTAAATTCAAATGTGTGTGTGTGTGTGTGTGTGTGTGTGCTGTATTGAAAAGTAGCGGCGATGATTCCTTTCTTATATATGATTGTTATGAAGGTCGATATTAAGAAAATATTATATAGGGATGCTTTAGGTAATTGCGATATTGTTTGTTTAGAATGTGTAAGTAATCATTACCTAAGTCGTTATATGTGATTCCATTCACAAAGGAATATCTTAAAATATGAAGGAGTGTATATTATCTTCTTTAACCAGAAATATTTTGTTTTATACAGGAATGTATCTTATTATCTGCACCATGATGTTAAGAGTACCTTTATGCCATTCTGTGGCTATATTATACATTTTTATATGCATACAAAACACGACGATTTCAGATACTTAGTTAACATTATAGCATCAAGTTTATTATATTTTAGAGTTTACTAACTATCATATCAAGTTAGATGGTCCAATGCATGAAGTGCACGTAACTATACTTTATAACATATTGCGCTTTTCTTGACTCTGTAGAGTTTCCTATTTCCTCAGGAGACATTATCTTCATGCAATCATTTTCATTGATGTAAGAATATACTACAACATTAATACAGCCTTACTGCAGAAATGAATAAACTAGATACTAGGAAAATGACACATACCTCAGAGTAAATACAATCCGTCTTATAATCCTGAGAACAAACAGAACAAGTATTCTACTTAAACATTTTCTGGAAGAGCGCAAAGTAGGAATAAAAGCAAGAGAATGCAGACCGTAATATATAGTTTTCAAGCTAGTTTTTGTATATTTAACAGTTATCATTATTTTTTAGTGTAAGTACAAACTGGGGTTGTTGAAGAGATTCTTCTTTGATTTAAGTGTTCAGACATGGTCACAAATTTGTAACTCAATTAATGGTGAGATTATTAACGCAATCACAACTGTCCATATGTTACCTACACTTAAATGATTAATTATGGGGTTGCAAAAGAACAAATAATAAACAAACATGTGAGAATCAAGTCATTTTGTCCATCGGGGACATTACAGTATCAACTTTGAATGAAGTCGTCAGATGAAAGAATCGCTATCAACTCATTAAGGGTAACCTTACGTATGCCAGATGTAGATAATGGTTTCTTGTCCCGTGTTGACGAAGTTTTCTGCTAATCCAATTTAGGCGAATGTATGTAGACTTCAGATTCCATATCCTTTCAAACTTTATAATTTTTCTTACATTCCTTAAAATCGAAATATTGATTGAAACCGTAGTAAGAGCATGTTGGGTCCTTTTCGCAGACGGTAAGTTATGTTTGCGAAAAGGACCCCATTGGCTAAAAGAACACGCGGTAAGTCATGTTTGCAAAAATAACCTCACTGGATAAAAGGCCCTTTAAACTCTCATTATTAAAACAATAAGTTAAATACTGTGAAAAATGAGTTATTAAACATTATGATTTTATTAGTGAAATAGAAATATTGATTGCAACTGCTAATAAAATTAGTAGATCCATTTCGCAGACGGGTAAGTCCTTTCGCGAAAAGAATACCTAAAAGGACAATTTTAAAAAAATACTATCTATCTATCTATCTATCTATCTATCTATCTATCTATCTATCTATCTATATATATATATATATATATATATATATATATATATATATATATATATATATAATCCTATGTAGAATGAGTTAGTACACAATATAATTTAATCTGTGAAATAGAAGTATTAATTGAAACTGAAAATCAAAATCACAATATAGTTGGTATATATCTATATATAAAATTTTAAATGAACTTCTTGCCATCGATGAGAACTTGTCGTAACTTGTCAAATATTTTTGTAATTTTCGAAACTAACTTTTCGAACTAGTTTTATAAATTTTCGTAACTTTTCGAAGCTTTTATAACTTTCCGTAACTTTTCGCACTTTTCGTAACTTTTCGCAATTTAGTCATACTGGCTTCTCGAGCAGTATCACGGTTACTAGAAACAACGAAATAAGTTCAAAAACCGAAATACTGTTATGTATATTTAGCTTAATTATTTGTTTGTTAGTTTCAAATTTTTTATTCCATTACATGCTATTGTAATGTAACTTTGTTTACTGGATTTGACATTGTCCAGAAATTCAGTTCAGTTCTGTTTGACCTGACTGTTATTTTATTTATTTCATTGATAAGCAACTCATAATAGAAACATTGTACCTAGTTCCTGACCTCCTTTCAAAATCAGTGACAGTTTTGGTAAACAACTTATTTTAATTTTTTTTTTTAAATTCTTTCTCAGAGTAAGAACCATTAAGTTAAGTCAAGGCCATACCTGGAGTACGTGATATGAAACGTGTTTATTGCTAACAGGCTTCTATTTTTTTCTAGAAGATTGACCCTCGACCGGGGAGTCTGATTTGCGTCTTAAATTAGTGTATAACAGTTGTCTTGATAGAGGTTAGTTCAGTCGGGCTTCAAACAATTAACAGTTGTCTTGATAGAGGTTAGTTCAGTCGGGCTTCAAACAATTGACACGTTAAGTTGTTATGTTGTGTGTGACCAGTTTGAGTTGAATTTTTATTTTATGGAATTCAAGTGATTCTTTTCCCTGGAAATACATAAGTGCTTCTACAAAATTCTTGGATAAAGACATTAATTGAAATGTATACGGAATTCAAAACTGAAATAATATTTTCTGTGATTCAACAAGAAACTGTTGACACATCAGTACGACGTTGACCACAACAGACGTCATCCCCTTCCATCTTGGATTTCATTGGGATTCGAACTCCGTTTCCTTCAAGGCTTTCTAGTACTAGGACTTCTATTTTTTAATTCTTGGATTATTTTTGGATTTATTTCGTAAAACCGTAAGTTCTTTTTAAATTTTAACTTTGTATTCTAGGGAAATAAATTATTTGTTACATTTTTCAAAGCTTGTTCTCTTCACTCTTTTCTGTTACTTATTTCGAGAGCATTGACTCGTAACAATACGCAATTATTTACATGTTTTATGCGTATATATTGGTGTACACCCTGATATTATAATTTGTAATAATAATAATAATAATAATAATAATAATAATAATAATAATAATATTAATAAGCAAAACTAACTGATTTAAGGTAATTTGATCTGATTTACTTTTTACCATTTTCGGACGCAATCAATGTAATGAAGTTACTTTGTCGTACTTGATTTTACTGAATTGGACGGGTAGGACAAATTACAAATTAGTCAGAACTTAAATATAAGAGTGAGATTATGATTGTGAGAATCCAGAATGTATACTTACATATTTGCAGTGGAAATGTCCTATACTTATGTGTTTTGAAGTAAATAAAGACGTAACAGACATACAAAATGAGGTAAAAGCTGTCCAGTCAAGCACGACCGAGTGACTGCATTACACGAATACAGTGACAATAGAAAAATCTAGGGTTATCAAATCGGAACCTAGGTTAGCGAAGATATTTGTGCCCAATTTAGTGTCCGGAATGTCAATAACCATTTAACCACTATAGCAATTTCACAGTCTTATGTCAAATGCAGTGAAGTCAGTCTGTGTAAGTTGACACTCATTTCGTAAATATCTAGACCAACAAGTAGATCGCAGCTTTTTTTTCTGACATTACTGGTAGCGGAGACCAACCGGGCCGAGCCGTATTTCACCCTCAAATCAGATTTAAATAAATAGTATTAATCCCTGTTAGAACAGAACACCTGTGCATCCATCATTTACTTATATTTTTTATTTTCTTTCTTTTTTTAAATTGCTAACGCATGTGTGTAAAGCAGCATCACCCGAAAGCAAGAGTATCTCTTGGAAACGTTTTAGCCAGGACAAGATCACTATGAACTGACTAATGCTTGCAACAGAATTGCGGTTAAGTCGTGTCGTAACTCTTGCCTGGAGGTGATGCTGCCTTCCGAATCATTTAAAAATAGAAGAGGGCTTAAGATACAGCCTTGTCTGGTACCATTTTACAGGTGAAGAATTCTGTATATTGCCCTTTAATCTGCACACATGAACGTAAATGTTTGTACTTCGAGTCTAGAACTTTAAACAGATTTCCACCGAAACCTTTCTTTTTCTAAACAAGTCAGTAATTTTGCATGAATAATAGAGTCAAAAGCCTTGAAAATGTCAATAATATATAATCCACAAGTTTGATGTCAGTAAAAGAATACTTATATACACTCAGTAGCGACGAGAAATGCATATTCTTTCTTTAAATTCATACCTATAAAATGAATTACTTCAACATTAGTCATGCCACTAATCAATTCTTTAACTTTCTAGAATATTTATATTTATTGGTCTAACGTTAAATATGCAAAAACCTTTTAAAACGGCATTTTTTGGAGAGGCTGAGCCGTGAAAAAAGCACCGTGCAATGAGTCACAGATTTCACATCCGGATTAGTTTTAGTCACCGTGCACTGTCGCAGGAATACATACAAACAACCTCACCAAAATGCTCAAATTCTAAAGAATACACACAGACAACCTCACCAAAATGCTCAAATTCTAAAGAATACACACAGACAACCACACCAAAATGCTCAAATTCTAAAAGAATACACAACCTCACCAAAATGCTCAAATTCTAAAGAATACACACAGACAACCTCACTAAAATGCTCAAATTCTAAAGAATACACACAGACAACCACACCAAAATGCTCAAAATCTAAAGAATACACAGACAACCTCACCAAAATGCTCAAATTCTAAAGAATACACACAGACAACCTCACCAAAATGCTCAAATTCTAAAAGAATACACAACCTCACCAAAATGCTCAAATTCTAAGGAATACACACAGACAACCACACCAAAATGCTCAAATTCTAAAGAATACACACAGACAACCACACCAAAATGCTCAAATTCTAAAAGAATACACAACCTCACCAAAATGCTCAAATTCTA